>JAHWFP010128855.1:12479-29013 GCA_023313725.1 Lithobius niger | reverse complement strand
ACTTAAGCTTATGGGCGTTTAATAAGTGATCTGCCGTAATTGCTTACTACTTGTTTATTGCAGTTTTTACTAAGCTAGACTTTCACACAAGACCTACTCACAAAGAACATGGATTAAAAAACTTACCACATAGCTTGAAGTAGTATACCCATCTGGGTAGTAACTGGCACCACTAGATGGCAGACTAGTGGCACTAGAATAATCCTTAGCTGCTGCAGTGGTACACTGTGGTGGCGCTAGATCTGCCTGCTCAGAACCGACGGGAGCAGGTCGTGGCAAGTAGACGGCCTCAGCTAAAGATGCCGGCGTGTCGTACATTGGTTGAGTTGAAGAATAGGTGGAAGAAAGCCCGGCAGCCGTAGACTTGGGGCCTAACTTGGATTCTTCAATAGATGATATTGCAGAGGTGGGAATGCTTGGCAACCTGGGTATGCTGGCTGCAGACGCCACCATTTCCGGCATGATGGACTGAATCTGATTGATTTGTTGTCCATGAACTGGATGCATGTACTGGAGATAATCCTTTAGCTTCGGACCAGCTTCCACAGTTGATGGCGACTGTGGATTGGTTACTGCACCAACGCCTTTTACTATTTAAAGCAAACAGGAATGCTTTTAAATCGGCAAAACTATCGTATATCAAGTTTTTGATAAATACTGGGGAATACATACTGGCAATACATACTGGGGAATGCCCTTCGTAAGGACTGGAGAAAATATGTCAAAATATGCCAAAAATGTTCGATACAACAATTCGGTAGCTGTACCACTCGGCAACAATTACGTAAATGCTAATTTTTTGCGAACAGATTACAACTTTTGTACCCACTATGGCAGTTGAACAGACCTATTTCGAATGAATCTTTAATGCGTGAATCCTTCCCTAAGTCAACAGAGCAAGAAATATTGTCCTACATAAATATTAAATGCGAATCACAATTTCTAACAAAACCTCTCACTAATTCAATTTTTCGGTTTAAACGAGAATTGCACGTTCTCGAAAAGTACATAAACATTTTAAACAGAAAAATTAGTTTTCTATTTTTGTCTCGCACTTTGTGGTGGCGTTTAAAAATTGCTGTTACACTTTCTACCACTTTCGAACATAGGTTGCGTTTTGTGTTAGAATTAAAAAAATGGTGGATGAATTTCGTTTATTAAATTTATGGTTAAAAAGATTGCCTTGCGTTAGAAATTTTTTAAAATTAGAAAAGAAATTAACAGCCTGTTGGGTTGTATTATATAATGTCCTTCAAGTGCAGTATTTACGGCGACAATGTTCTTCACGCGGCGCACTTAGGTCAGATTCACGCTCTAAAGGTTCACTCGAAAAAGGGTTTATCGTCTGACAGAGAACAGCTCAGCATCTGGCTGACATCACCATTTCTCGTGGCAATACTCCTAACTTGTTCTTCTGTTCACCAAAACCAAGAGTCAGTATCTTAACACTTTGGCTACCAATGACGTATATATACGTCATGGTAAACTTCTGCCACAGCCCATTGATGCATATATACATCGTGTAAAAAAATACAACAAGAGTGGTCAAAAACTTACAATCCCGACCACTAGATAGCACCACCTTTCAGTTGCAGCCATCAGTGTGTGACGTATATATATGTCATCGGGCCCTGGTAAATCATGACGTATATATACGTCACTGGGCCCTAGATAGGTGCTTGCCATTTCGGATTTTTTCTGGTGTTGGCAAAACGGAGGTATTTATTATAAAATAACTCACAGAATGAATTTTTCATGCACAGTTCAATTATTTAGTTGATTATCTTGTGAAATAATGTGGATATAGTTAGAATAAAGGCCTATTTTACTGTGACGTATACATACGTCATTGGGCTGCGGTTAGATCATCTTTAAAATAGCCCAATGACGTAAGTCTTCACTTGTTGATAATGTCACCATAAAAATAATTCCCAAAACATATATTCTGATTGTGTACACCTCTTGGGCTGTGGGTAGGAATTGGAAAAAAGTCCTCGGTAGCCAAAATGTTAAATTGTTAAGTGAAGTGGTGGCACCAGCCAAATGGCCGAGTCGGTTTCAGTTCCAAGACGGCTGCTAGCTACGACTAGTTTTTGATATAACCAGCCATAGCTGCCAGCCAGAAGTGGAATCCTCTGTAAGCCAAAAATTGAGTAAATCCCGACGGAAATTTGTTAAACAAAGAGGGATATATCTTTTGCTTTCAGCTCTCTGATCCTCTAATTTGCATACAATTACCTTGCTAATTTAAAGGGCTGTTATGATACCGGTACTAGTATCGTTTCGGTGCAGATACGACGGTATCGGAATCGCACAATCCATTTTTAGCCAATACTTGCAACCGATACTAAATAATTTTTTTTTTCTGTGGTTGTGCAAGTTTTCTTGTTCACCTTAGGCCATACCTTTGCCTTTTACTCTCAAGTGAATTCTTTTTTTGATTTTATTTATGCAACAACGTAAACAACTACTGCTTGTGTGCAAATTCAGAAAGATTGATTTGCAGGCGTAAGTTAAGCTATTTGCATTGGTTTTATCTTTTGTTGTTCGCAAGTATCGGTATCGATTGGTTTTGCCGATACTTTGCATGCCAGCATCGGTACCGTATTTAAAAAAAGTGGTATCGGAACAGTCCTACTAATTTATGCAAATTTTAAGTCACTTTTTCGGCATCCTCTTTGCCTCCTCATAATTATTCACCACCGTTAGTTTGAGACCTCCCCCCCCCCTCCCCATAAGAGAGGCGGATGGATCAGCTGCTAACACATTTTGTCAGATTCTGCTCGGAGATCTTCTATTTTCCTGCGAGAGCAAGTTTGTAGTATAAAAAACAGTGTATCTAAAAATTTTGTGAGCGAAGAGAACATTTTTTTTATATTGCCGGGCCTAAATCAAGCTTGCGACTTCAATACTAGCGCGCGACAATACTACCTTCAATAAAATCTAGCTTCGAGAATATCTCTCGACAATATTAGCTTGCAACTACTTCTACCTTTCTTGTTTGATTTCTCCAGCATCTGTTGCCTTTCTTCTTCTTGCACTTTACAAACACCACGACAACGCTGAACTAACTTGGATACATTAGCCTCAAGTTTTTTGTAGAAATCTAGTCCCTTCTGAGACTTTGCTAAAAGATCTTCGTATGCCTCATACGATGCTATTAAGGAGTTGATCATTGCCGTACGCCTGAAATAAAAAAATAAACTTGCATCCAGTCCTACATTTCCTTCTACACTTACTACTGTACCATACTGGTCCGTACTACAAACGACTTGAACACACGATGAACTGCAGTTGTCAGTCACTAATACCAAACTTTCAGAAAATGCAACTCCAATACTTAGTATTCGTGCAATCATTCTGTTCCGTTATCTGGCTGAAAAGTGCGAGGTCAGATTATTTTGACCTTCCCAAAAAGCTTATTAAAATTAAACTCAGATTACTTAATATAAAGGAGGATTTAAAAAAATATGTTAATATTGACTATGGTAAAATCCACCCACATTAGTCAGTAGAGAAAGTGTTGGCGACTCGACCAAAGCCTGCTTACCACTGATCTGTCTGTATTCAAACAATGAGGCAGAAATAGCATAACAATTCATTCACGCGATTATTTTTAATGCTAATAATTTCACATTTTTTAGGCAGCGTTACACTATAGCATGTCTTTATTGTTAATACACTCGTTGTTTAATGCCGAAGTGGTCAACGCTCGTTAAACCTTTTGAAACCCTTTGCAGTGTGTGTTATTTTTGCATTACGAAATTTTATTAAACAGATATTATTTCTCTCTTTCAAAAATGTTCCCGAAAGGGCCGTATTGGTTTTGCCTTTAAAAAGCCCGTTTTGCGGAGCGTTAGAATCAGGTGGGGTATGGAGGTGGGGGTTGGGGGAAAAACTGTAACGAATATCTTACTTCAATCATTACGTGGCCCTTGGAAGCCAAAGTTGGCAAACTTTCCGAAACTCTTCACAGTCAAGCCTGTTCAAAAACTGATTTCGTGTGGCCAGCATTAACACACGTTTCCTCTAATAATGAATGTCCGTCTCTTCCCCCCCCCCTCCCCGCCTCTAAAATAATAGCCTATCGTCTGGTTCAATGGCCAGGCCAGGTTAGCCAAGCTGTGACGCTGACGTTTACGGAAAGTAAACTGCAAGTCCAAAGTGATTCGTCTCATTGTCGTCGTGAGAAATTTGGTACAGAATCGTATTCGTTTACGGCACGTGTCACTTTTCAACAGGTGCAATGTCATCATTTCGACAAAAATCATGAACTTTTTCTGAATTTTCGATAAGGTAAATTCGTCGCATTTTTGCCTACGTGTGTCCGTGCATCGCAGCAAGGCTGTTGATTGAATAACGGTTGTGATCGTACCGTGTTATCTCACCTTCAATTAATGCACACAGTTTACGGTTCGACAACACCGTAATATCAACAGCATTATTGCAGCCAAGCCTGCATGTCAGCTTTACGTTTACTCTTCGTTGATATTTCTTCCTCCTCTATAGAATGATATGAAGCGTTATGCATGTTCGTATATCGTTTGCGTGGCGCAGTCTAACACCCAACACTTACTTTGAACTCTGTACTGCAACGATAGACAGCAGCTTTGGACAGGCCGCCCAGCAATCGTGTTTCTTTTGCAAATCCAGGAATAGATTTCTTTGGATCATGTTGGTGCGGTTGGCTATAGACATTCATTAGTTTGCTTTTGGCAACTCATATGAGGCATCTGCAGAAGCCAACGCTTGCGCTGTTGTTGGCATCGCCGCCATTTTGGAACTACTTCAGTTTGGAAGACAAGTGGTTGTCAAAGTTCGCGATCTGCTAAAAAATGCTAATCGACTATTTTTTTATGTTTCATGAAATTATGTATGGCCAAATACCATACCTGAATAGATTCTGAGAGTGTTTCATCCCTAAAACGTTTTGGTTGATGCTGGGAAAACACGTACTACGTTAAGCCTACCGTCGTAATACAATTTCAATACAAGACGTGAAGAGGCTCTAACGCATCGCTAACTCTCTCTCCACTGACTAATGTGGGTGGATTTTACCATAGAGTCGCTAGCTGACACTCACTTACTCGACGGCGTCTCGCTTCGCTCGAGGACATTTCTTGTTGTGACACTTTATGTGCAGATAAGTGATCCGTCAAATGATCAAGCAAATGATCAGTGTAGTACGCATTTTTCGTTAAGGTTTCAGTTCGTAAACACATGGTAACACGCACCAATCTTTCTTTTCGCTTTATCTCGTTTGCCATATTTATGATGAAGTTAATAAAAGGGTAAGTAGTCTTCATGCGGCAAAATGTAAAAGGTAAAGGAGCTTTTTAATTTGAAACCTACCCAAAGCAATCCGAACATACTAGAGCTTACACACAAACAATGCTTTGGTACATAAAGTTAAACCTCATTATAACATTCCTTGTTTACAACGAAGAACCGTTTATACCATTGAAAACCTGAGAGAACATTAAAGACAGCATGTTAAGAACTTATTAGAACTTAAGTGTTTGTCAGCAGACAGTGCTTTCCTCATAATCACAAGGTTGTGTCAACGAGTCGAACTTGTGATGTAGCTAAGGCAAAACGTGTTAAACAAAAGATAAAATTAGCAGCAAACTGCTGTTGTACAAAGCACAGTGTAGTTATTTGTCCCAAGGTAAGAACGTGCTATCTAAAGTATCATTAACACTAATATAAAAAAATTTTAAAAATGGGAAATATTTATGATAAGGTGAATGTAACCTTATAATTTTAAAGCCCCGTGAGCAATGAAGGAGGTTTTACTGTACATGGATTGTTGTGAACTGACTTGAACTACACAGTAATTGCAGAAACTCAAACTCGGTCCATCCCTAGCCAACATAGAAATACAATTTCTTTACTAGTTTCATTAACTCATTTTCATCTAAATGTTTTTAATAACATCTATCCTATTAAACTCACTTGTGTGCCACTTCATTAGTAGTTTTGCGAGTCGCAGCACAACGAGCATTGGCTTGCGTTAACGCTCGCAGAATGTTATCTTGGGCTCCTAAGTTTTGGTCCAACACAGATCGTAACTTCTCGTGCTTCTGCAATTCAAGCGCAAACAGTTCCTAGAAAACAAAAGGAAGATAACATCATGCAAAGTCAGTGTGACACAAAATAAACTAAAAGAATGATCCTAAGAGCCTGGTGCAGAAAAGTACAAACTGTAGCTGGTAGTTCAAATGGGGATGGATAACAGCACAAGAAAATCTGTACGATAAATACAAAGTTTAATGTTTGGTTTACAACTATTTCAATGCAGTATCGCATTACCTCTTAAGTGGCTTCACGAACGAGCCAATTGACGGCAACTACGAGTTGTCTTCATCAGGCTACGTCAGGTGACTTGCACTCTCTTTCACCACTACGGCAACAAACTTTCGAGTCCACTACATTCGAACTTCCCTCCTTATCACACGTGGTGGAAGGGAGTACAAGACTCCTGACTTAGCCTGATAAAGTCAACTCGTCGGGGTTACCAAAAATTGGCTAGTTTGTGAAGTTGAACTTGGACTATTTGTTCTGAATTATTTCGTGTGTTAGTACTGTGAGTCGATATCCAAAGTAAAACGGCTGAATTAATGGTTTCTCGCAAAAACCTCATGCAAAAATAAACAAGACAGGCTCTTTGAGCAACAGCCCAGGTGCTCTTCAGAAAGTTGCATGAACAAAGTTGGTTTTGTTTTACCTCTTTAGCTAGTTTAACAAGAGGATATATTTAGCATACAATGCATGATTAGTAGTGCAGGTCCGAAAAGTGATAAGTGCCAAGTGTTTATTTAAGGAATTATTTCAATATAGGAATTGAAACAAAAACCGAATATCAAGGAACGATGCTAACAATCGCTGTCTAAATTGGTGGACATCCAACCCACATTTCATTCAATATCGTCAGGAGCCAATAGAAAACAACTAGGAGCGTGTGTGGCTGGTCTATGTTAGGAGTGCTTAATTTAGTACGAAGTGCTAACGCCAGAAGGAGCAACAATACTGCGCCTGCGCCAAGTTGTCTAAAATTGAAACTGAAACTTAGCACGCGAAGCAGACGAGTGTTACGAAAGCAACGCTCTATTTTATTGTTGGCTAGAGCAACTTACGAACAACTGATTGTTAGTTTGTTTATGTTTAGGTTTTGTACGCTTAGATTTCAAAGTAAAGAATATTTACCGTTCCAATATCCTTGCAAATTTTCGACAGTCAGGTTTTCTGGAGTTGGAGTGGCTCAGAACGACTGTCTTCATCAGGCTACCACATCACCGCTTTCTTCGTCGTGAACGTTCGTCTGCTGCTATCCGTAGTTGGAATGCGGCACGAGGCCATAGCCTCCGTAACTTGCAGGCCAGTGCACCACTTCTCCCGCAGCAACTTATTAAACTCTCCTCTCAGCAGGAACTGAATGTTTGGGTTTGACGGTCCCTGGATATTCATCAGCACAGCCTTCTCCAGGGATTCTAGGCTTCTCAGATGCACATCATTGTTAGAGTTGGACTTGAGGAGTGTCACAGTGCCTTCCCAGTTGATTTTGTGTCTAGTTTCCTTGTGGTGGACTGCAATGCCATTCGTTACAACTTCATTCCTGGTGTCTGCCATGTGCTGCTTGACTCTCGTACGTATACCTTTTCTTGTCTCTCCCACATTCAGTTCCTGCTGAGAGGAGAGTTTAATAAGTTGCTGCGGGAGAAGTGGTGCACTGGCCTGCAAGTTACGGAGGCTATGGCCTCGCGCCGCATTCCAACGAACGATAGCAGCAGACGAACGAAAGCAGACGAACGTTCACGACGAAGTAAGCGGTGATGTGATAGCCTGATGAAGACAGTCGTTCTAAGCCCCTCCAACTCCAGAAAACCTGACTGTCGAAAATTTGCAAGAATATTGGAACGGTAAATATCCTTTACTTTGAAATCCAAGCGTACAAAACGTAAACATGGACTCGAATTTTCAAATAAGCGATGTGACATTTTTAAATTAGTTTGTTTAGTTTTTTTTTTTATTACTTTGGTATTGTTTCCATGTTAAACAGTTATTGTTTAAAAACAAAGGACTGAAAATTAGCTTTGAGAACGTGACGCACACCTCTAATCATCTCATGCAGGTGGCGACCTCTGCTAACAAATTTGTTCACTACTGTAGCCGCTCCTGACTTAACACTGTAGTGGAAGTTACCGAGACACACTCCTAGTTGTTTTCTATAGGCTCCTGATATCGTCTATTTCAGGACTACTGTTGAGCAAACTCTCAGCAGCAGCTCTTACCTGTCTATCTTGCCCCTCATGTGCCACCAATCTCTTGGTGATATCATCATTCTGAATCTGCTCTCGCAGTTGAGTTTCTAGCATGGAACGTTGTGATCTCATCTCGTCCACCTTCGCAACCAGACGCTCCAACTCTTTGGCTGCCCCTTCATCATTTGGAACTGAATGATCAAAGAAGAATAGTTTAAAAAAATGCTCTTACACATTAAACATTTGATTCTTAATTTCACTTGACATTTTGGAAGGAAAATGTCCCCACATCCCACACATCGAATTTTGATTACATCAAAGTAAACAGTTAACAACAAACAAACTGGGAAATACAACGAAATGCAACCACTAACCAACTCAATGTACTTTCGCTCTATTGTAAGTGAACCGACTACAATTTGAACCAACAAATGAAGTCGTTCATCAAAAGGATTCGTAACTGTTACGCACTACACCCACTTGTCTACTGATCCAAATTCAATAGAAATTTTCTCGAGGTTATGCTATCAACCACCTATTAATCGCCCTGGCGAAACAAAGGACATCCCACTAAAATGGCGTTAAAAAATTGTACAAAAAGCTTCATTGATCACGACCATCAGGAACATGAATGATGCGCAGCCTGTTGACTCGTTTGATCTTGATATGGTCCTCTCCCACGTTCCCGCTCCCACCTTCCCTCTGCACAGCTGGGGACGCAAGGAAATAAATATTGGTATTACTGATGATGTTCAAACTGAGATTTTGTTATAGTCACTGTCGCTATAAACGACTTTTGCAGTACTAAAAAAGTAAAAATTATTAGGAGTTAAAATGGTAATAGATTTATTTGCCAACAAACAGCAAGAAAGGGCCATGTTAATGACTGCTAATATCTCACCGAGAAATTACACAGGGCAGATACCACAAAAGTGTGCATTGAAAAAGCCCATTTTGCCGAACCTCCTGCCTGGACAGCTAAAAATGGTTTCTTTTGCCTGGGAAAACCTACATAAACTGTTAATTTCGCATCATTGTCCCAATGGATGTGTCTCCCTGGAGGTTTCTTAGTTGCAAGTAGCTGCCTGCTCGGTAACCTTACCGCGCATGCGCGGCTTGGTCCTCCTCTATAAAAGCGAGAGCGCGACGCTTTCACCATTTGTTTCCACTCATTGCGTTAGGTGATGACTCGAGAGGGAAGAGAGGGCGGGTTTGGTTATGTATGTTTCCCCAAGCAAAAGAAACCATTTTTAGCCGGCCATTCAGGTGGGCCGGAAAATTGGGCTTTCTTATTATCGCTGGAAAATAACCCTAAACCTGTTAATTTCGCATTAACAGGAGACATCGTCAAAGTGAAGGCAGCGGGCACCACGGGTTACTAGCAGGCTTTCCCGCAAAAAAAATTTCACAAATTTCGCACTTTGTTCTGAACAGGATGGAACACGAGTTTGTAAAAGAGGTGTTCTTGAAAAGGACCATTGGTTTGAGATGAGGTCTTGCATCAACTTCATTCAGAGTGCTTCTTCTCTGGATTTCATCGTCTGGATGAAGTAGAAACGGAATGCACAGACGGGGGAAGGGGGGGGGGGGGGCAAAAGTATAGTCAGCCGAGTCAGCGAAAAGAGCCTGGATTTCCCTGCAATGAAACCTTGCAGTGAGGGTGATCAGGAAAATAGTTTTTCGTTTAAGGAGGTTGATCGAACTGTTTTGCATGGAATTTTACGGTGGTTGCTTGGGTGATTGAAGGACAATGGTTAGGACCCAATCAGTAAAAAACATCTTGATGTTGGACGTTCCATTTGAAAGACTTGATAAATGCTGATACCCAGTGGTCTTCAAGTGCAGCTCTGCGGCAGTGAACCGGTTGCCCTAGTCCTACTTGAGGCTGTGCTTGGGAGAGTCCCTACCCCAGTCTTTGATAGGATGACATGGTCAAAGACTGGTTGCTGGATGAATCGACGGACGTGGGGGGGGGGGGGACCAGGAAGGGACAGGGAGACCAGTGTCTCTGTCTAGGTCGCGGAGTCCCGGAAATATACGTTCATTGACATTGTCTTGACAAGGAAAAGACATAAGAATATTAAAACCATTGGTCACCGGTATCAGTGAGGGGAGCTGATGGACACTTTAACGAGGGCTGGTTGTCGCAGCCCTACTGGAGGCTGGGCCAAGGGACAGGCCCCCAGCCCTCCTGAGAGGCGAAGGTAGCATTCAAGGTTAGTTGATGGAGAAAACAACGGTCAACGGAATTAGCATGTTGTCGTTGTTCGGGTCAATGACGCTTGACGAGGGTGTCAGCAGAAAGAATCGTGGCCCGATCTGATGCTTGGTCCGTGTTGACCAGTGAATGGGATGGTCTTCATGACACCATGGTAGTGGGTTAGACTCCTCTTCGAGCCCGAAGAGAGGTCGGCGAAGCCAGACCTAGGGGAAAAAAATCGTCTTCGGGAGTAGTCCATAGGAGAAGTCGCATGTTGTGTCAGTGCATCGAAGACACAGAAAGAGAATCCCGTTGAAGCGGACCGAGTGGGTGCAGGGAACAGGCGACAGCAAGTTGTAGAGATCGTAACCAGGAGCAAGGAGCGGCCAATTGGCCGATAATGTAAGGGCCCCCAGGAGTGCGGGTCGCAGCTAGATGGGCCCGATCCCATCTTGCCACACAGTAAAATAAGGAAACGCAAGTGACGAGGCACAACAACTTGAAGTACAGGCCGGTCTGGAGTGGCAAAAAGGTTGGATCGTTGTGAAAGGGACCAGCGACTCAACTGGTGGTGCAGGTAGCTGGGCTCAAGGGCTAATGGGCCGAGGGACTCTGATACCCAAGTAAAACGTCTAAGAGATACTGGCGACGAAGCAGGAGGCCCGTACTGCAATCCAGGGCTTGGAAGGGAAATCGTCAGAAGGGAGAATGACTGGCAGTTGTAGGTGCAAATCCTGGGTGGTCGAGGGATTCCAGACCTGAAGATAGCGAGCAAAAAGTGGATCACAGAAAAGACACCGGGCCTGGCCTCGGGCCTTGGCCCGAATTCCGAGCCCTGGTTGTTGGCGAAGGAACAGATGTACTGGTGCTCGGGTGTCTGAGCGCAATGACCGTCCAGGTAGTGCTGGATAGAGAACAGGTAGACATCAAGCTGCTCATAAAAAGGTACCGGGCCCGGGCTTCGGAGCCCAGTCCCCGATTCCCAGGCGTGTAAGCGCAAGGGTGAAGGTACGTAGCGGGAATAACAAGCGGATGAAAATAGCAGCGTCTTCAAGAAGGTAAGCGGATAGCAGGTTACGTTCCGCAAAAGACTCCCGGGCGGGCGTTGCAGCCCGGCCCCGGTCGCTAGGCATTCAAGGACAAGTAGAACCGAAAATTCAGGTCAGGGGGGATCAAGTCAAGAGCCCAAGCGACCTCTTCGGGAATTGACGTACCTAAAGTTGTAACAGTAGCATCTTTAAGATGGTGGGTGGACAGTAGGTTGCGATCCGCAAAAGGTTCCGGGCCAGGCGTTGGAGTCTGCTGAGTCGCATTTGGAATCAAGTTGAAGCGGCTCGAAGTGCCTTGGAGTGGCCGAGGGGCTCGAGTCCATGTTGTCAAAGAAGTCCGATGTGGACGTGGTGGAAGCCGATTCCCTTGGCGAGAAGTGGGACTCGATGGAGCCATGGCGCCAGAAGAGAAAGGACGGTTCAGAGATATCTACAGTAAGTGTTGTAAAAAGGGGACCCACAGGTGGACCAGTAATCAGGATCGATGTCCTATGAGGACCGTAGAAGAGAGAGGGAGAGCTGGAACGGAACCACACACGATGGTGCCCTAGGAAGAAATATGAATAGTGGTCCGCTCCGATTGCTACAAGCCCGGCAGGGAAGCCAACAATTTTCGCTAGGGATTAGAGCTCCATTAGGCCAGGGAACTGCTAGTAAAAGACAGGTAATGTATATTTCGACGGCAATAAAAAATATATTCCGAATTCTTACCAAGGAAAGGTAAATAAGGATGAGAATTTCTAGCTGAACTCCCACAGTCTACGATAGTTTTTTACGCATGAACTTTTTTTGATTTTGATTACGTATTGTTGTTTTGCACCAAGCACATCAGGTAAAATACAAATAACTGAAGGGAAAGGGGGGAAATAACTAGCACACTTACTGTCTAGGCCCTTGGCAGATGGAATGGTCTTTTGGAGCTCCTCGAGAGACCCAGTCAGCAGCCGTAAATTGGCAACATGCAAGTTCATGGCTCGATGTAATGTGGAATTTGATTCACTCGCCTTGGCGTGAGCCTCTTGGTACTTGGATAACTCTTTGCGCATCTCTAATAGTATCATTGAAGGGTTTCTTTTACCCATAAGCTCCTACAAATACAAAATAAAGCTTAATACATGTACAGTAAAAACAGAGCCAAGTCCAATTGCTTCATCTTATAGACTGGGTAATCCCGCGTTATTTTTCAATGGAATTTTTGAGAAAAAAACGTTGCGATATTTGCATAATTAAGTCAATTTGGTAGGAATATTTTTGCAATGATGCTGTGATATTTCAGCGGCTTTGATAGACGACGAAAACACGAAGTATTTTTGGTAGAAAAAGAAGTATCAACTAAAGCGTTAAAATGACTTCACCACTGTGATCTATGATTATGCACAAACTATTGTTTTGCACTTTAACTGTTGTAGTCAATAATTGGAATGTTATTTTTGTATTAGGCCGCTAAAAATTAATTAAGTGGTTCTCGGCGTGGTACTACAAAAAATTGACGTGAGCGGACGGTGTTTTTTTTTTTATGTTTTATTCTTGAATTTTCACATGCGGGCGATGGCTTTTTTTTTACTTTTACCAATAAAACAAAATCAGTGGCTTACATTTTGTTGTGGAGAACAATATCTGTTTTAATTCTAGAGAGTGTGCAAAAGTTGCACATTTGGCAAAAGCCATTCTTTAAATCCATGTTTTTAGTTCTGACATGCCGCTGAATGACAAGATTTGTTTCGAGGCGTTCATGTGGATGGAGCAAAGAGCTGATGTCATCGGCTCCAGGAAATGTTTGATAAAGGTGGTGATGCGTGATCGCAATTTTTTTAATTTTTAGACGAAGTCATAAAAAACGTTTCAAGTGCTGAGGAAAAAAAAAAAGCGTGTGCTCCCGAGAACCACTTATCTTTTAGCAGCCTTATAAGTGCAAATCTTTCCACATGCTCAATCAATGCATTCATCTTACTTTGAATTTATACAAAGTTCTGTCGTCAAATTACCACTGTAATAGGCGTTTGCCGATTTTCCAAAGCATTTAACTCTTGAACCGTTTTTTTTTTTTCAGGTCTGCTAATTATACGAAAAGAAGAATTGACAAAAATAAGCAGTAACTTTATCTTTGCAATTACACCTTTTTATTTTTTGGCTCCAGGGAACACCCCCTCCAAAACTGCGGTTAAAAAGAACATCCCACCTAAAAGTTGCGGACGAAATTCTAACTTGAAGAACGAGTTGCAAATATTACCAAGCTAATAATAAAGTAAACCAAATGTGTTATAGTAGTTTAAAGAAATAATTTTGTTTTGATAGTTACTATAAAAAGATTTTAATGCATATCAGACCTGGTAAACCTTTTCTTTGCCATCTTCTTCCTCCAGGATGGCTTTTATTTCTTGTAACGCACTTTCAACGTCATGGAATAAACCGGATAGACCTAAAGATCAATCGACAGCCGTTATAATTAAAGTTTTAATAAGAGCCCTTAAAGTTTGCTCTAGGGCCCTTTCTCAAGAAATTTACGGGAGTTAGTTTTTTTTCCAGCCCAATTTTGCTTTACACAACTGCTTCAGGCAATTATTTTTATGGCAAAGAAACCATGTGGTTTAACACTTTGAAATTCTTGAGACATAATACGTAAGTTTTTACGCAATTCAAAAAATGAAACAATACAAGTTGGTGATAAATTTTCGACAAACATCACACAAGGTCTTGATTGTGTTTGGCTGTCTTCATCAGGCTTGGAAGAGTTATCAGATGATTGTTAGTTCACATCGTTGTGCTTGGGCGTTCGGAGTCGGAATCTTGCACTACACGCCACTGATCTATATGGGACTTACTGGGAGTGAAGCTTCCTGGGGGTTTCCTCACTAGCACAGGGACAAGTGGACGAGTTGGTGGATGAAGAGGAAGGCAGGTTAACAGGTATTCATAAGATAAGAGGAATGGCCTCCTCTTCGTGGTGTTTAATTGCTAGCAACTCTAAGGCCCCGAAGTTGCCAGTGTTGGATTTTGATGTCGAAAACCTTTTTTTTGACATGAAGTGGCAAAAACCGTGCAAAAACTGTCGAAAACTGTCAAAAAGGTGTCGAAAGCCAATAAATTCAAGCTCTAACTGCCCAAATTTAATCAATATGGTACACATTAAGTATTATAGATTACAGCCAGAAATGAACTTTAACATAAAAAAAAAACTTGAAAAGCTCTTAATTTTAAATGTAATAATGGCTCTGTGAAACAATTTCAAAGGAGTAACTTACTAGACTTAATTATGATACAAAATACATTGACGTACCATACGACATACTTTAGCAATTTTGTATGTCACAAAGGGGTTTTTGACATGATGCTTAAAACCATAGTAATAACCGGATAAAATATGTCCCATATCAAATACTTGCCAACCATGGAAGTTCTGTCCCTAAAGTAATTCAAAACACACATACTGGTGAGCTACGGCTTGGTGAGCAGTAATTTTTTTCCTCTTGTCATTCATCCTGGTCACTGTGATATGTTCAGAAACTCGGAATTGGATGCTCGTCTGTGTCTCGCCCATATAGACCGCTTCACATTACCCGCATGGAATGCAGTACACACCTAATTATGTCTTTGGACCATCTGGTGCAAGTTTGCTTCCCGGAAGTGTTTTGCATGTCAAAGCAGTTGTTTGCTCTTTTGTGGATGCCTGTACACGGTTCTTGATTCTCGTGTTGTAACCACGGCAGAATCTTTCAGTGTTCGCTTTGTACAGATTGCTGGTCTTGTCAGTGTCAGTTTGGGTTGCATTTGTTAGTCGCACGTGGAGGATGCCCTTGGCTCTACTGGTCATCTCCTTTGTTTATTTTCTCATTGCTTTAGTAGTGCCTACAGGTAAGGCTGCCAGACTTTCTCTTCATCCACCACCTCGTCGACACGTCTCTGAAGGACCAACTCTGCTGTAAGGGGGACAAAAACCAGGAAGCTACACTTCCAGTGAAACCATATAGATCAGAAGCGAGATATTCAAACTCAGCAGTCAAGCAGAACGATCTGAACCAACAATCATCGGACAACTCTTCCACGCCAAACGACGCCAACTCAATCAAGATCTAGTATGATGCTTGTCAAAAATTCGACAAAAAAGGTGCGTGAAGTATTACGTCATCAAAAAATTGGCAATTTTCAACCCCCCTCCCCCTCCATCAATTGCTCAACCCCCCCTTCTCCAGTACTACATTATTTTTAACTTTACCCCCCCCCCAAAAGGGGTGCTTTCCTTGTATATCCAGTTTCCTGAGGATAGATTTTTTTGCGTATTTGCTCCCTTTACAATTTTATTTTACGGGGCAGTGGTGCTTAAGTCATAACTAACCACCCTCCCTTACATGTTAGCAATCGTCTCCCTTCTCCCCCCTCTCGATGACATAATACTTGAACGGTCCCAAACGTGTATTGTTGCATTATTTTTTATTTTGTGTAAAGTAAAGAACGCTACGTCACAATTCTACTTATGTATCCATCAAATTATTTACTGACAAGGACTGGTAATTTTGTATTTTCATGTCTTAAAACACCCATTTTTAATCTGTAACTTTTTTTCTGTGTCGTTTCTTATATCTACAAGAAAATTGGTGCAGCGGGGCATTGTGTTACTGCTAGATCAAATCCAGATCATGCACGTTAACCCCTTAACTACTAGTAATACATGTTGGGGATGAATGAAAGAAACCCACGTCCAAACTCTTTAAATTCGGTCTAGTGAGGATTCCCTGGCAAAGCATAAGTGCAGCGTTCAAGATCTAGGCAGGGTTGCCAGCGGTCCTTACACACAAAAATATCGAAATTATCGACCATTCCATCGTAAAATATCGACCAAATATCGACTAATATCGACCGAATATCTATTGAATAAAACCTCGTCAGACATAAACGAACTGAAAAAATGAAAAACCGCAAATGCAAGCAACAGCAGTCACCAAGATACATGATAACGTTTGGTCTACGGTTATCAAAAAACAAAACAATTGGTTTGTACGGCTGATTCCTCCACCCCCCCCCCCCCC
>JAHWFP010128855.1:0-12379 GCA_023313725.1 Lithobius niger | reverse complement strand
AGTGACTGTCATTTTGCCAACTCATCTTATGATTTTGCCAACTGGTTTAAAGAATGCCATTAGTGCTGCTAGTAAAGTACTTTTGAGGGGTCCGCCAAGCTCAGCTAAGTGGTCTGGGGGAGCGCTGTAAGCTCCCCCAGCGGGGTCCGGGCAGAGCCCCGGAAGCTGAAGCATTTTACGCTATTTTAGTGCCTGTTTCTAGCCTCCAGTGAACACTGAAGCAACAAATTGTCAAGCAAATTTTGGTAATATTTTTTATTCATATTTTAGGTAGGTTTCGTAAAAATTTTATTGTGACTAAATCATGTTTTTTTTGGTACTTTTTTTTCCAAATTAAATTAAACCGATTCAGTTTAGGATTATATAAACAGGCAAGCTGGCCATTGACGATTGAGGGTTGACTTAATTGTACATTTTGGACTTTTAGGATGTAATGAATGACGACGACTCCTGTGTGCAAGCATAGGCAGCAGGTCAGGGGCAGAAATTTTTTTTTTAAATGTACTATCGAAAGGTGAAATTAATGACATCTTTTTCTCAGTTGTATCCCAAACAACTATAGGCCTAGAGGTATTATTGTAAAAAAAAAACTGTCCCATTTTAAAACAAAAACATGCTCCAGTTTTTAAATAATGGCGCGTCGAAAGACGAAAGAAATGGCGAAACTTTTTACCACAGTTGATTCCACATTTGAAATCAACATGCTCCATTTAATTTTTTTCCATTGATTCAGGGGATCTTGAGGACCGGTCATATAGTTATGGCCGTGGGGTTGGGGTGGGAAATGAAAACTTTAATGTGACCACTAAATTTTCGATGACTCCCCCTTCAAGACCTGAAAAAAACCTTGATTCCTCCCACCCTAAGGTCCAAAAATGATGTGAACAACCCCACGAAAATATTTTACACCCATCTTTTGTCGAGATTCCTACAAAAGTATGATGAACACACTGTTTGCTTATATGACTACTTCCTAATTTGCTTATATGACTACTTCCTAACATAGTCAGAAACTAAAATGCAGAACACCCCAAGAAACCAGGTGCCAAAGCTTTTCTATAAATTTTTTTTTTTAAAACAGTATTACCAGGAATAGTATTATTAGTTTCAAAACCTTGTAAACCGCATGGGGGGTCTGGGGGGCAAGCCCCCCAGAAGCTGAGCCGTTTTTGGAAATTTTGACTTGTGGTCCAAAAATGACTTTTTTCCAGTTGGTCAGTGTGTTTTTGACCTCCCCCTTTTGATGGGACCTGAAAACTTCATGACCCTTCCCATCCTCCCAGGCGATAAATAATTACCGGTCCCGTAGGGTAATTTTTGCCCTCATTTCGTGGCCTTTTTTTGGGTCACTTTTGTCCTTTAACATTGGATCTTATGAATTCTTATCGTCAAATTTTGGACTTTCGAAATTAACAAGTTTAAACTTTTTAACAACTTTCATTTGAAAAATGTAGTTGTTTCTGCATTAATACAAATTCAAATTTAGTGGCGATAGGTTAACAGAAAAAGGACATAGGGGGTCTGGAGAAGCTGAGACGTTTTTGGAAATTTTGACTGCTGTTAAGTGCCATTTTGGTGGTAATTTCAAAATTTTTTTTATCGACATAAACAGAACTGTATCGACTTTTAACGACTTGGAAAAAAAATAACGACCAATTCGATAATTATCGACCAACCGGTAAGCCCGAGATCTAGGACTGTGAACCAAGACGAAATGCAACAAATCTCCCAACTAACCTTGCATATTAAATTTAAAAACTGTCTTTTTGGGTACGTGGCTGGAAGTCGAGAGGTCAATGGCCACATTGTCGTCGACTCTGTGATAAAAAAAAATTCCCTCCCTGGACAGAAGTTAAAAAAAAAAGTAGATTACAGTATTCTTATTTCAACACATGCACCCACCCCCAATTTTAGTCAAATAAATTTTGCAAGCTCTAGGGAGGGGCCCATCTAATATACGATTTACGGCATTGGTTTCACGCTGGGCTATTTTTAGTCCGACAATCTTTTAATGCCTATCGAGTAACAATACGCAAAAAAGAATGAACCTTATACTGGAAATCTTGAGAGCGACATTGTTGCCACTAACCACTGAATTTATGGGTTATGAAAATGAACATAACATTGATATACTCTCCGAAATAACCAAGATCGAAACCACGTTTTCAGTTAACCGCATTTGCCTAGCAGAAGCTAAGACACGTGTACACAGTTTCAAGATGATACCAAGGTGGTGTCAGTGTCAAATTTGTTATTGTCAAACAATCCGGAACACACCACTAACTTACTTTGCATGGCAGTAATCAGATCCTTAACGACAGTTGGCTGAACACTAAGAGCTGCACAACAGTCCACCAGTTCCTGCGGTAGCCTGTCTTGGTCCGAGTTCATCTTTAGCTGCTCTAACTGCAGAGATGAGAGATACGTACTGGAAATTAAAAAAAAAAAGTTACACTCAACTCTGTAACGACAAATCGAAATATCTTGAACTTATCAGCGTCAGCTATTAACGTGTTACAAATGTTTCTTTGACAAGGAATGGCAGACTGAAAGTAGCATCTCACTTGAAACCTTTACTAGGATTAAGTAGTTCTCTGGAACTAAGTTTGAATTTGTACAGTGCACTCCTTGGCCTAAAAACAGAACCCTTCCACGGGGGCCGTTGGAATGCTGGCTACAGGCCTGGGGGTTTCATACCATCGCTTTTAATTAAGTCATTTCGAGTCAAACAGTTGAAGTGGCCTTGAAATCTATTGGTGTTTGATGTTTAAGGTAGGTGTAGGAACCCAACAAACAGAAAAAGCTGAATAATAAATTCTAAACTTACTCTAGCTCGGTATTTTTTTCTTCAACTTCTGCAGACACACGCCTCAGGATCTGGGCTTTCTCCTCACTACAATAAATTAAAATTAACATAATTTTATTTACATTTCCGTGATAAAACATGGAATTCTCAGCAATTACACTGCTCTGAAATGTACTGAAAACGCAATAAGAAAAATGAATAAACACTAAACAGTGCTGCCAGTGGTCCTTTAACGTATAAAAATATCGACCAAATATAGAATGAATATGACCTAGCAAGCAACATGTATTCCGAGTGAAATACACAAAAACCACAAATGCACACGGCAGTCACCAAGACAGGGCAAATTGTAAAATTCTCACCAGTTCGTAAAATTCTCACTAGTTTTGACTTTGACAAAAAAAAAAAACTGCCACATTTATCAGACGTATGTAAAGAATACAAGGGCTTGATCACTTCTGAAACTCTAATAATGACTAGAAAAATAAGGAATTGGTCCATTCAGTCCTCCAAAATTCAAATGCAACCAGATAAGCAGACCATTAAGTCGCTAGACAAACAAGATATGGTCATAGTGCCAACTCGTCAATTCTTATTTCTTTATAGACTTATTTAACCCTTTTAGGCCTAAGCAACGATATATCGTCATCGCAATTTCACTGCGAAAAAGCCGACACGACGATGTATCGTTAGTCCGGTTTAGCCGAGTTCTACGCCCTGTTAAAAATAAAATTCCTATTGCGTACATCGGAGGCGTAACTCCGATTGAATTACGTAATTTGGAACATATATTTTCGGTTTATTTAGGTTAATTTAATTTAATATCATCTGTTTATTACCTTAAGTCAATGTTATTGTTGGCATCGTCGCCAAAATGGACGTGAAATTGCGTTTATTTTCTGAAAATAGCCCTTGGTTCAAACGATCGTACCTCCGGAACGATGCAACGTACAGCCGCCATCTTGGTCGCGTTCGAGAGAGGGGATTCCCAATTTTCTGGCCCGTGAAAATTGACGTCATCAACTCCAACATAACTGCCTGTATTCCTCCAATGAAATGTCCTGTTTCAACGACCGTTGTTCAAACGCTTCGGCCTCGCGAGCTATCGCGAGCGCTGATTGGCTCGTTCGCGGCACGTGACTCTTCAGCCGTTCACGAGTGACGTCACGCGAAGCGAGTCAAGGTCGCAGCCATTGGCGCTAGCAGGAGCACGTCGCCTTGCGGGCAGCCGGTCATTATGGCGTCCGGCAACGATTTGGTAGCGAGCTGTAATCGATCGTGAATCTCGAAGAAATAAAGCAACTTTAAACTATTTTTACGGTAATAAAACATAAAATAATAATTTCGGAAGTAATAACACGCGTTGTGACTGAAGAATATCGAGTGGATGTTATCATCTGAGTACTGTAAGTTGAAACTTTCGTTAGCGCTGTTCACGTAGTCGAACTTCGGGATTTTTTAAAATAATGAAAACGTAGGACAATGGTCCCAATTATATTTCTGGTCAATAATTTACAATATAATTATTACGTCTGCGAATTTTTATACTCCTAGACCGCATAGTTTTTTTATTACAATTAATTTTCGTAAGGCATGCAACTTGTTCATGGCAGCCATGTTGCAGCCATAGGCTTTTTCGCTCGAGAACTGAAAAAATGGCGTAGGCCTAAAAGGGTTAACAAATCAGCCAGCATATTTCATTTTCTTTTCGATACTGACACGTAACATTTTCACCTCCTTCCTTCTGGCATTTGTCCCTGCCATTCCTTTCTGGCTGCTTCTTACTACTGAGCATGGCTTGCGCCATCGCTATTTCCCTGAAATCTTTGGCAGTAGGCATCTTTTTAAGGCGGTTATTAGCTTCTCGAAACAAATCGTCAGCCATGTGCTTCTTTTCCTTTCTGCAGCCTTAATAAGATTCCACTTTTCCTTATCTTCTGTGTCATATCTAGTGGCTGGCTAATAATTGATCACACACTTTGTTTTATCGACTTTTCAACAACTTGGAAAAAAAATCTACCAATTCAATACTTATCGACCACTATAAAGCACTGTGACTAAACTAAGGAAGGAGCCCAATATCGTAGAAGTTACGCGAATTATCAATAACCATCAGCATTGGTTAAAAGTAGCTTTGGAAGCGCCTTATGAAGGCAGATTTCTGTAAACATTTTAAAATTGATTAGCCTTAAATTTTCAATTCGTCTTGTAAGTTGAAAACGGTTCGGCTGATACAAACTTTCACCAATCCGATCCGACGAAATGCGATGCTTTCTTCATGGATACCGATGCTGGTACTTCAGCGAAGTTTACCTTGGCAAACTAAACCAGAGCAGTGTTTTATTATATTTTCAAATTTATCTCAAGAAAGGCCTGCATTTTTTTTTGTATTGAAGAAAAAAAACTGAAGAAAAATTCACTATCAGGCCTTACGAGCAAGCTTTTTCAGTGAAGCTTTTTGCAGTAACATGAAATTTTTGGAACACATCTGAAAATGACTGAAGCTAACAGTCTGAACATAACACCAATGGAGAGCTCTTGAACAAACAATTGAAGCGGTGTATTGAAAGTTAAACTTCAAAATCTTTCAATTTTTGGAGAACTTATTGCAAAAAACCGATATTGTATAAAAACTTCTAGCAGAATTAGATACCACTACACATTCACACATTTAGATTGCAGAAAAACACTAAAGTTCTAGGAATCAAAACACAAAGCTGTGTTGAAGCATGATGATCAACAAAATGTTAAAATATTTTACACGTGCATTTAGCTAAGGCCACTACTTAACACTTCTCAAGGTTGAAGAAACACATTTATGTGATTCTTCAACCTTGAGGCAGTGTTAAGTAGTGGCCTTGGCTAAATGCAAGACGACTCGAACACAAGACAACTACAACACAAGAGGACTCAAAATTAAGGCTCAGCTGATACCGATGCTGAATCGCTGTATCAGTTGAGCCTTAATTTTGAGTCGTCTTGTATTAAGACTCGTCTCGCATTCGGGGCGTCTTGTATTCGGAGTGTCTTGCATTCGGACAAGGCCGCTACTGGTACACCTCATGGTTAAAAAAAATATGCTGTAAAATGTTTCTTCGGATGGTTCGGGCACATGACTGGTGGTGCAGGCAGGTCAAGTCTACCCACCTGGAAAAGAGGGACCCGTCAGCATGTGGAGCAGCAGTAACATTTTGTTTATCATCATGCTTCAACACAGCTTTGTGTTTTGATTCTAAGAATTGTATTCACCAGTGTTTAGCTGCAAGATTAAAGGCGTAAATAATTTTCGGTATTGGATCTGTCGTGCTGGTGGTTTGTGTAAATGTGTACATTGAAGCAATTCTAGAAGTTTTAAGTCATGAAAAGAACTAGCGCAGATAATGAGCTGACTCCATTATCAACAGCAGAAATATAACCACTTGGTCTAGGTTTCTGCAGCAGCAAAACATATCCAACACATACTACACTCCCTTTCAGCGTTCTTTGCAGCATAATTTCCTTATTTTCAGTGACAAATTATACAAAATCTGAACTTTAAAGCAGTAACTACCTTTAATTTTTTGCTTATTCTCGTTGTGCATGCCATGGAGGCAAAGTGAGTGCAGATAACCAAAATGTGTGATAATCGGCAAAAGTTGTGGAATTCGTGCGAGATTAGTTTTTCTGCGAAATATACATTCTGTGTGATCATCCCAATTGTGATAAAAGAAAAAAATACCTGTAAAGTGAAGAGGCTTCATGAGTTTCCATGGGAACTAGACGAGCAAATATGTCAGGACCGCAAACTTCTGGATCCGTCGGCTGAAATGGAATGCCTTTAACTAGCGATGCACCTATGAATGAAAAAAACAGAATTAGATATACTTAGATCAGTCTATTCATGACTTGTATACATACCCGTAACCGAGCAATTAGAGCTTGCTAAATCATTTAACCTAGGGTGAGTCAACTGATGAAAGCTAATTTAGCAAGCCAACCATTGTACAGTATATAACCGGTATACTAAGGGTTTGTAAATTGTGATTTAAACTCAATTCTATGCCTTTTCTAGCTTTTTCAGTCTCTTGTATGCCTTTTCAGCTTTCTCAGGCTCCATTATGTTATGACTTTTTCAGCTTTTCAAGCTCTGTTATGCCTTTTCTATTTTCCATGCCATGTTTCAGGCTCAGCATTCATGCCTTGTCATGCCTTACAATTTGCTTAAGAAAAATTGTAGGTTTTATTTTTATTTTTGGGCAACAAATTCAGCATAATGCATTGTTACAGTAGTGGAAACGTGTGTTTCCACCGAGCTCAGCCCGGTTGCTGGAGGTTGGCGGATCTTGTCGAACCCCTGGAAAGGGGATCTTGCCAAAGTCCCCGCTAGGATTGCCGGCCAGGGTAGCGCGACAGGCTACCATGCTCCTTCAGTGGCTAAGGGAACTATTCTGGCAAATTCGGGGCAATCTTTCCACCCCTATGATGATCGGAGGTTTCCCGGATCAAATCCCCAGGTTGGCTCCTCCCTTTGCTAGATATTTCTTCTTCTCAAAAAAGTCTGGTAATGTTCAAAATTAAACCGGTTCAGCCACACGAGCATTAAATTGCGTCAGCTGACTTAAGTCTCAAAGAAATTAATTTTAAAATAAAAAAATAAAAATACCAGAAAGAGGTCATTTTAGCATCGACCATATGCATCTGTTTACGTGCCTGGCTGGTGGACGTTGAGAAAAGTGGCCAAGTGAAAAGCAAGGGATTTGCAATAAAGTTGAAAAATGTGAAAAGCAAAACAAATTAAGCATCGATTTAGTGGCAACTTTGAGTTGCAAACATACTGGTAAATCCATTAACGGTATCTAGCTAGATTTCCAGTAAACTTAAAATGCTAATTTCCGACATACTCCTTGGTAATAAAAGCCCTGCTTATGTCTTAACTTGAGTAATTCAAATTGGAACGACTAAGACAATTTTGCAGTCTCTTTTCATCATGGCTTTATATCATACAGCAGTAAGAAAGCCATCTACGTAATTCCAACAAAATTTAATTTGGCGAAATAGGCAATCTTTACAAGACCGACGGATTTTCAATTCAATTTATAGTAACAAATATTTGTTTATTAACAGGCTTTAATTCGATTCCTTGAAAATTACCACGCTAAAAATCCAGACATTTTTCCAGTAGGATCTAAATTCCCGGCTTTTCCAGGTAACGTACAAAGCCATAAGTAAATATGGCTTCTGTTTTATAATAACGTTGCGTTTTGTGCTTCTGAAGTAGGTCACAGAACGGGTCACTACATACAAACTGTTGTAGAATTTCATAGGGAATATTTAAAGTTACCTTTTACTTGTCCGTATTTTGTGGTAAAGTGTAAAGAAGTTTCTTTGAAATGTGTTTTAACAACCACAGTACACTATATTTACCAGTATTTACTGTTTTATTAGTGTACAATGTACTGCGATATGAAAATTAAAGATGCTACCTATACGCACAACTCTTTGGAACACCACTGCAGTGCAGTTAGGGGTCAAGTTATACCATTGTTTGGTCAAGGCAGTTGGATAGAATGAATACAAAATTGCAGGGTAAAACAAAAAAAAAAAAAAGACTCAACTTTTAATAACTAACCTTTAATTTCTGGTAAAGTGTCAACAGCTGGAACTTTTTCATGGTAAATAAATTCATTCTCCTTCTTAGCTGCCTCATATCTAGAAATAAAATATAATTATAAATAAAAGGATGACACATTAAACCAGTGAAAGGTTCATGCAACAAAGTTGATGAATTTAAAAACAAAATTCGTTTAGCGTCATTCTAGTAACACCTTTGAGTTATAAACACTAATCCTTTAACACTATTTGGACTGTATTTACTAGGCTCGGCCGATACCAACTATGACCGATCTGATCCGATCCGATCAGATACCGCTACAGTCCGATGCTACCTGCTGCGTACGCGGCTCAGGTTTATCGAGTATTGCAAGCCTCGATTTTACACACGCACATTCAGGTGAATTGTTACTAACGGAGGTTATCCACCAGCTTACTTATGCAAATTCTGGACTTTTGTTACACCATGAAGGCATGAACAATACAAAACAATTCGCTACAAATCATCCTGACTATGAACAAAAGTCTACTTACTTTCCTCCCACAACATCCATTGTAAACACCAACGCTTCACTAAGTTCCTCTTTATCCATGTGCTAAAATAAAAATTACAATGAACGATTTCAAAATTATGAAGAAGTAATGAACACAAATTAATGTTTTCAGCTGAAAAAACGACACGTGTCATAGCAGCTAGTAGCAAGACAGGCTAGACGGGCATCCGTATCAAATACTACAGCACATCTTACCTAAGCACTGTTAAATTTAGGCAAGGAGATCAGTTTTTAGTGTCTAGGATGATTAGTGAGATGTGACTTTCCTCCAATTTTTGCCATCAATGTATGATAGAACCTGGGCCAAAACACTCGTGGCATCACAAAAGAAAAATTGCTATTTAAATGAGCATGTCACCATTGGTTTTCTGCTTATTGAGCAGGTCCCTGGTGTTAACATCCTCTTCTCCATTCTGTCCTATCTTGTGCCTGCCTCTTCGTACCTTCCCTCCTTTAAATCATCCAACATTGTAATCCTTCTCCTTCCCCTTTTCTTCATCCCTTCCATGACTTCTTTCCGCTAGCTTTCGGATGTCTGACCCAATTCCTCTTTATGTTCACGGTTTCCAACAAACTTCTATATTCTCTAATTCTTTTAAGAACCTTTTTGGTTTTATCTGTTCATTCGACTTTCAGCATTCTTCTCCGCAATCACACCTCAAATGCTTCCAGCCTTTCCTGGCTCTCATCCTCATCATCCGTTTCGGCGCCATACAAAAGTTCATGTATAAAAGGACTGTACCAACTTGCCAATTGGCTAAAATTAACAGACTGTTATTTTGCATGTGGCTTACATGAAAGAGTCCACAGACAAGGTTGCCTGTCATCGACATATTGAATCAAATACAAAATTCAGACTTCCCAAATCGGCTTCACTAGATCTTTAAGAAACAGGTACTCAATACAATATTGAATTGCAAGGATGAAGCACAGCTAACCAGATTAAATATTATATGCCGCGTTTAGCTGCGTAACTGTAAGATGGATATTCCAGTTTTTGGAATAGTGTTACATATTCTATATCAGCGAATTTATGACAAACCAATGAGGGATATACAACTGCCCGTTTGTCTTCTTCAGGCCACTATAAAGTGTCACTTGGTTTACATCTTGCAGCGTGAGACTTGAAACCATTTGCTTCAAATCGCACGCTACCAGATGTAGACCCAAGCGATCAACGATACCTGATAGTGGCCTGAAGAAGACAAAAGGACAGTTGTATGTCAGTCATTGGTTTGTCGAAAATTTCCGGATATTGAATAATACTTCGTCTTTAAAAAATTTAAAGATGGAAGTTATTAGTGCAAGTGAGACAAACTGTTTTTTTCAAATTTGCAAGTAGAACAGTGGATCAAAAGTTGTAGCAAAACTTCACAACAAGTATACTGACTTTAACTTGCACTAAGCAATTTCCAGAAATTCAACATCAGTCACATCGTACAAAGAAAGCCGCGACAACTCATTACGGTTGACGTATTTGTTGAATTTGTGTAAGAATGGTCTGTAATCTTCAACTGGAAGATGTGATACACATGTTTGAATACATAAATTTCTGTGTCAGTTTTCAAAATTTGATGTCCAATTTACGTCATGCCATATCTGTTATTTGAATTATTTCTGATCAAAGCATGCCTGTATCGTTTTTCGCATTTCCATTGGCCCGTGCCAATCTTCCACATTTCAAGAGGGTAACGCCAATCACCCACCGAATTCGTTTCACAAAATTATTCTCTAATCTTTCGCCTCGAGCCGCCGTACCCAGCAGCGGCGCGTGCCACATTTGTTTATTTCATAACGAATTATTTTCACAACCTCGCCTCGATCACTGGCGGAATTAACTCGGTAGGCCAACTATTAAATGCCTCGTCACATTGACGGAATTCTCGGCTCGGTATTTCATATCTCTCGCCGTTCCTCAAACGGCAATCTCTCCTCGGACGCGTGTCCGGAATATCGTCAGTAGATGAAAATAATTTCTAAGCAAGTAATGCTACCTTTCTCCATTTTCCCTTACCTAATATAGCCGGTAACTGAGAACGAGTCCGCTAACTTCCCCACAGAATGCCCGCGCCGCTAAATCTTTCCGTCACTTTCGGTCTCCCCATTTTCTTGAAATTTTTCGCAGCTGGCTTCCTCGCCAAATTCAAAACACACACTGTATCCCGCTATCCGCCTGGTAATCCACACGCCGAGCTCGTGATTTTCCTTTGGCTTGACGTATTAATAGCAGTTGAAGCCATAATCCAGTTCAAATTCTCGTGATACTTGATTCACGCTCCAAATTTTTCCAACTTGCCGTGTCAACGGCAATAGAGACAATGGGATAAAGACGTGGGGCAGGAAGCCAGGTAGGAAACCGTAAATGACGCAGAGGTCGCGTTAAAAATTGCATAAACTAGAGGAAATGTTATGCAAATGAAAGAAAAAGAAGTGCTGATTGGTAAATAGGGACATCCCAACAAGTAACACAGCGAGAGTGATTATATGAATGAGAATTGTTGATATAGTCCCTTTATTATAATCGTAACAACCCTGGGATTTACGGTACGTGGTTTTTATTTCACTACACTACCCAAGGTTTCATACATGGTTACTTATAACAAACATAGTCAGCCTTTCTTAGTACAGTACTCACTTTGGCCAACTTTATGGCTTCATTAAGCTTATCGAGGGCAGCCTGCATGTAACCAAGGCGCTCGCCCATCTTTTGCTGCTCTTCTGATTGGTTCCCCATGTACATGAACGCCACACAGGAATGGTAGGTCATCTTGAATTGAAGGTATTTTTGCCATGCCTGTAAAAAAAAATGTGCATCATAAGTATATGTCAAATTAAAACATTTGGTTTTATTGCGTGTACAGTGCCTTAAAATTATCTGGGGACATTTCTTTACGAATCTCTGTCCCACCAGCAAAATTTATATTTTAGCAGGAAAGTATTATAAGCACGGAACCACAACTCTCTTCATAAGGCATAAGATGTCTCGTGCTCATGTCGATTGTGGCATGTAAAAGATCCTAGGAATTTACGATGGGATTAAGCTAGCAAAACTGCCCCTCTCTCCTTCTGGCGCCATGGCTAACGCTGGGTGCGCGTCAAACAACAACAGTAAGGAAAAGAAGTAAGAAGTTGAGGCGTGACGTTAACTTCATAAACTGAATATCCTATACGTCGCAAAGCTTAACAGAAGGCTTTTTCAAGGCTAGCTTACAAACAATTTTAAGGCTTTTTGCACAGTAGCTTCTCAAAATTAACATTTTAAATTCCAGTATTTTTTCAGATGTCATCATTGGCACTAAGGCTGTACCGAACGAGAATTTCTTAGCCGAATCGAACCAATCCGAACAGACCTTAAATAAGCCGAACACCGAACACTTCCGAAGCGAACAAAAATGCACCAAACCAATCTATCTTAAACTAAAATGTAAAA
>JAHWFP010128854.1:118585-137498 GCA_023313725.1 Lithobius niger | reverse complement strand
CCAATTTCATAGCTGGAAGCCTTCCCGTTATCTCGGAATCGATGAATAATCACCGTATGGGATTTAACATGGGGATGAGCTGACTAGCTAGCTAGCAAGCTACCTAGGTAGTAACACATTTTCAACGTTATTGAGAGGCAGATTTTGCATTGAAAGCAGCGTAGCTGGCATTCAAACACGAGTTAATTTTTGTCAGGTGGGTCATTGCTCTCGATTTCAACACAATTTAAGCTTTTGTACCGCATTATTATTTTTCCCCAAGTACCTGAAATGTGCCCAATTATGCTTCAAGATATAAGACACTGTCGCAATGGCGTCGCGCTACAATGGTTTACAACCTCGACAATTGAATTGATCTGATGTTTGTTGTGATGTTTGTTGCCTAACTTTGCGCGACACACTAGCGTGTGTCTAGATACGGCTATGGCGTCGTGCTACAAAGGTTTATGCATGCATTGTTATGCATGTATTGTTGCTGGCCACTTTGAAACTATTCAACTCAGCTCTGAAAGCCTGCATTTACGAAATAAACACGCCATTCTGTCGTTTCTAGCTGCCAATTTCGAGGCCGGAATAACGTAGCTTAGTTTGGTTTAAATCTTTATTCGTTTAGCTGATATTTTGCCCTTCAACTTTTTAGCAGACATAACGCGTGCACGAAGAATGGAGCTGGAGTTACCTCAATGGCATTGTTCCATAATTACAATGGTTAAAACAATGTTAAACAATCAAAATGATCGTTCAGGGACCTGTAACTCCGGAATGGATCGACCAATCGAAAAAATGGTTCCTCTGAGGATAAAGCCCAGGGAATTTTCTGGCTAAGATCGTATTTCAGATTTTAGGTAGGTGCAGTAGTTTTCTCTGAAACCGTGTCACACAAGAACAAGAACAACAACAAGTGAACGGTTTTCGAATTTCCGTGTGGCTCCCTACGTTTACTCTTGCACGGAATTGCATAAAAGTTGGTATAAAGTTTGGAAAAGTTGCTATTTACTATCTGGCCAAGTTTGCTCGAAATATATTGAATAGAAACGGAGAAATTAATAGTTTTAGTTTTACTGGAAAGAGGACTTCAAATCATATATATACACGGTGATAATAATAACACTAGCGGAAGCCCGTGCTACGCACGGGTGGTGTTTGATGCACCGTTAAAAGCACTGGGACGATTTCCAGTGTCATTGTACAGCGTGTCACTCATGTTTAATTCCATGCTTCATTAACATTAAGTTTCTTTAAGCCTATTTTGTGTATGCTGGATGACAAACGCTGATCTTCGTTCGCTTGGCTCACTCAATCAGCGCATCTCCCTTACCACTGTAAACCCTTTTTTCCTCTTGCCTTCAGTGTCAGCGTGGTGACAGGCCCTGCATCAGGCTACGCTGAAATAAATAAATAGGCATTGGAGACATTGTAAAGGAGGATTAAACAAACGAAGCTTCAACAATCAGAAGAGGGCGAGCGGGCTCATTTTTTTTCTTATCACTTACGAAGTATTAATTCATAGTTAATTTTGTTTAAGTTGTATTTTTTAGGGGACGAGTAATCCAAGTAGCATTAGAGTAGTCTATAGAAAGAGCGCATACCATAACGGCTTTAGCGGTGGTAAGAACCAAATAAATAAATAAATCCAAGAGGGTGTAGCTTCCCCCCCCCCCCGGCGGAAGAGAACAACGAACCAACCAGCCATGCTGCGGGTTGTTGATATTTTGACATTATTAGCCCGTCCTGGGACAAAGATCCTGGGTTTTCCGCTTGGATTTCTCCAGCTAAATTGTCCTGCTGATCGTCGTGGGGCAGATAACCCAGAAAATAACCCTAAAAATAAACAACAATAACAACAACCCCTCCTGGAACGAGAAGGGCCGTATGGTGTCTTATGCTCACGTCAACTGTGGCATCAAAGATCCATGGTTTTCCGCTTGTATTTCTCCAGCTAAATTGTCCTTCTCGTGGCGGGGCAAACAACCAAGATTGGGTTCGTGCACCCTAAAAACAAACAACAACAACAACACCACCCCCCCCCCCCGGGGCGAGAAAGGCCCTGTGGTGTCTCGTGCTCGTGTCGATGCAGCATGTCAAAGATCCTGGGTTTTCCGCATGGATTTTTCCATCTGAATTGTCCCTCTCATCGTCTACTCTCCTTCGCCTCCTCGGGGCTGATAATCTCCTTAGGTTATTGCCCCTTATTAAATCAAATCAATCTCCTGAGGATCTTTTAATGACGCAGATGGCCACTAATAGCCCCAGGCTCCTTATTAAATCAACTCAACTCTATCCTGATCCTTTTTCTGAAAATTCTCGTTCGCAAACGAACGCTAATAAGCACTGCCTGCCGGCCCTGCTAATAATGTCGTGCTGAAAATGTCCTTCCCTTTCGCTGCACGCAATGTGTCGTTGAGACGGAAGCTATGAAATTTCTCGCGACTTTCCAAGATTGTCGCTCTAACCTCGTATAGGCTAATTCCTGCTAACATAATTAATCCCGAAATGAAAAAATCCTTTTAAGAACACTTTAGAACCTTTCGTAGACGCTCTCACGCATAGCTACGTATTTTAAGCTACCAAAGGATCACAATTCACGGTGTTCTGAACGATTTCAATCCTTTCGCGAAAGATTTCCGTCGCGACGAAATTTTACAATATCGCAAACAAAAAAAAAGTTCCGGTCGAAACCATCATGAAAATTATTCTAGACGTAATTTTAACTGCATTGTTTACAACTTAGTAGAAGTAAACAATGTGGGAATGCGCTTTTCGTGCAACAACAACAGTGACGTTTTCCACAAATACAAAAGTTGTTTATTTCTGATGATTTTCCTTTGTGACGAAGATGGACTAAAGAAGTGTCAACTCAGAAAACCGTCACTGTTCCACTGCCGTAATGAACATGTAAGTCTAGTTTTTAGTAAGTGACGTTGCTAGCCTTTACCAAAACATAAAGGCGTGGTCAGCAACTACCTAACTGGTGTTAGTCTTTTGACTATATTGGTTATAGCACTACAATACGACCAGTATTACATGGCTGTGTCTCTGGTCCCGGTGACGGGAACCAGATCTGTAAGACTCTGGTCCCGGGGAATTTGTTGGAAACTAGGCCATGATCTTCTTAAAGTAAACATAACCTGCCTAATCACACGATACCTAACTTTACCTAACCTAATCAGCTCTAAACTAATCTAAGTTTTCCTAAAAACTGTATTGTTGTGTTTGCCGGGACCCCATACTTGTAGAGCTGCCTTCCCGTGCCGTCAAAGATAAGCTTGAAACAGTTACGGGCAAACCGGGACTATAGAGACACTGCGGAATGGTATAGATCCCCAACATGGAAGAAATATGAGTGTGAACATATTCTCTTTCATCCTAATTGTTTTGGCGTCGGAAATAGGATTTTTTTCACTATTAAAACTGGAGTTTTATCCCATTATTTGACGGTGTTCGTCTGGTTAGTCATAGCTAAAACATCGATGCCGTACGTAGTCATTGCTTTTTGCAGGAAAGAATGGAAAAGATGACTCATTGGTGGCGGCGTGAATGTTTCAACGCGTAAAACGGAAACTAAAAAAAAAAAAAAGAATGAATTTTCTTTACTGATTGTTTTGGTTATTGTGGTTAGTGTAGGCTAGGTTATGCCTTGGCTCGAGTTTCACCAGACATGTAAGTTTCACTGAGGATATTCAGAGCTCGCATTTTTTCCTTTCACTACATTTATGTATACCAAGTTTTACTATATTAGTTCTTTTTTAATTCTGCGCTGTCAGTGATAAAGCGCTAATTTCTGTCATTCCTTTCCGACTAATTATTTTTACAGTAATTTGTGTTTATTTGTGTCGTTGGCCAGAAGTCGTTATCATGAACCATGCTCTATATCCCACGCACGTATTTTATTTATTAATATATTTGTTTTTGGTGGAAGGGGGGGTTACTGTATGTCATACATTGACGGTCGGAAAATTTGTAAACAGTGGAAAAAAATTATGGGTATATCGACTTTTGTCGATTATTTATCGAAAATAGACCCTTTTGAAAGTATGTTGTTTGATAGTATGTTGTAACGAGTAACGAGCACACATCTAGTTCACTTCGACTAGCCATATCGTTCGTTTCGCTCAGTCTTTTGGCGTCGATCCATGCTTCACGTAATTTCTTCGATCAGCAGAGCATCACAGAATCTATGTACTGGTTATTTCGACGCAAACTAATTGCAATCTTGCTCACAGTTCGTTCACTATCTTCCTCAGCACTACGAATTGGTAAACGATGCATTTCGCCTACATCATTCAAAACGTACTGTCTGTCTGTTTCTTTGCATGTTTGTACGCTCGGCGCCGCAATTTAGGGGGTGCAAACTAAGGGTGGAAGGCACCGGGGGGCCCAGGAGGCAATGGGACCCTAAATTCAAAGCAGAGGGCCCAAATTGTTACACAAAACTACTGTGAAATGATCCACAACCATGAACCCATTTTTTTCTAGTTTTTTGGGGCCTTAAAGTTTACCCTTGCACTCCCCTTTGAAAAATGCTAGATGCGGCACTGCGTACGCCTACTCCTCCCTCCGGAAGGCGTACACAGGCGTAGCGCTAATGAATAACTGAGAGAGCAAAGCGAAAAACGCACAGAAAAGTTTAATTTTGCATGGAAATCGCTCGCTTTGCTCGCTCAATCCACGCACCTCCGTGCTTCAGAAACTCGAATGTTTGACACCCTTTTAAAACGTATAGTTTGCTTTTTCCGTGCATCTAGTCATTGGCAGCACAACTAATGTTAAGATAAATATAGTTTGTTATCGAACGGTCCCTATACCTTTCACAATGCTAAAAACGCGCAGCGATACATCCCATATCACCACACTTGACAGCGCATGATATTCATATCGCCACACTTTACTGTGGCGATATGAATATCACCACACTCGAATGTGCCGATATGGAAGCCATTCACAGCAGTGTGGTGATGCCAATACTTTCTTAAGGTAGAATTTCGTAATAAAACCATGCGAGAATTTGTTCAATTTTTTTTATGTCAACCAAATGTTTCCAAATGTTTAACACAAAATAAAATCGTACCATCGTTCCTTGTTTGAAAAAAAATTGAACTACAAAAATGCGGGATCGTGACGTGAGGACCTTCAATAATCAATTCTCACGCTGAATCCATCACTGAGTCTAACTCTAAAGTATGTTTCGAATCAATTTGTGTTAGTTGGGAATTGCATCCAACGCGTGAAGCAGGCCATCTTATCGCCTCCTCACATTGTTTAGTTAATTTGAGCCGTTTTCATTGGCTGTCTTAATGTGAGTTTTCCGTGTGTTTCCCAACTTGAGTTTGTTGTGTGCATCTCATCCCAATCTAAGCGTATTATATATGTAGATAGCTACAAACTAGATCCAGTCTTTAAAATGTAGGTACTTCAGTCGATTCTAAGATAATACATTTGTTAGACGTGGTGGACCGTGTACTCTCCCTCCATGGTACAAAACAAGAGAAATAATTTCTCTTTCGTACATGACGCCATTTATAATTTCAAGGTTTGGTTTTGCAAAAGCGAAACACTGGGATAAATCCAAACGCCCTAATTAATTTCTAAAAATGTATTCAGGATTAAACACGCCAACGGATCGTTTGCAGTAACTGCGTTAAACAGTCGAAAACCTGAATTGATTGATATTTTGTTAGATTCAAATATTTTTTACAAGAAAAAAAAATAGAAGTTAAAACGAAAAAGAACATTTATGAACAAAAAAAAATTCTTTTCAACTTGAATGGGCCCCTCGGATTTATCGGGTCCTATAGGCACGTGCCTAGTCTGCCTATTGGTAAATACGGCTCTGCATAGTGGATGACATGATTAAAAAAATGTTAAAAACACCACCTACGTGAACCTAAGGAGTACGGCCTAATTTTTACATGACGAAGTTTCCGTGATGTGCGCCAAGATAATAGACATCAGTCCACTGACTTTTAAAAAAGCTCCCTCTCCTTTTCATCCTCATCTCGCTCGAATGGTATTGGCTGCAAATCTGACTGCAGTAAAACAAAGTTATGCAAACGTGACAACACAGAGTTTGCATAAACAACACAGCTTATTTACTCCACCAATTTTGTTTTTCATTTTAATAGTTACAGACCGTACGATAAATTAGTTATAGAACCCGTGACAAACTGTATGGGCTTTATGAGCCGATGGGCGATATCCCTCATATGGCCAATCCGCTCAAACTACGTCACGATGACGTCTCGGCTTTTGGCCTCGGACGTCATATTGACGTAATTCTCGCAGATTGGCCATGTTCAGGATATCGCCCATCAGGTGATAAATCCCATACAGTTCGTCAGGGGAACTATAACTATTACATATTGCTCATGATATTGATAAAAATAACTTAGGTTATTTTTTTTGCAATCAAGTTCCTTTCTGATAAGTTGGTCTGAGCAGTAAATTTTCTTGATCGAATTTTTAAGTCATGAGCAGTTTTCGGGTAGTTTTTCTCGCATTTCAGTGTCATAAATGAAGTTGCAGCGAAAAATTGACCAAACGGACGCGCAATTAATTATTTTTCATTTGGTCCTACTCCCATTTTTGTAAGTGCCGGGGGTGGAGGGGGGGGGGGGGGTAGAGGTAAACACGCACACAGCACTTCGCATATTTTTAATGATCTAAATGGGTTTCATTTGGTTGAAAACATTTTTTACCAGATGAGAGTATCTGCATCCACTAGGGAACCATTTACAGCTATGTTTTTGCAAACCTTGTTGGGAAATTGTTAATTCGGAAGATTTTAAAGCACTTCGCAGACCTAACTAATTAACCTAAAGGGATATAATCAGGCTTGGATGAAAACTCATGGCATGTATTTTTATATACTATACTAGAGGAAGCCCGTGTTATGCACGGGGCCGTGCATGAATTAAGTTTACGGACGCATTTCCCGGGACATTTTTCCCGCACTCTTCCCAACGACTTGTCAAATTGATCGACCACTCATTCCTGCCTCCTGTTTGCATGCAGGTAGAGTGGGAGAGTGCATATTCAATGTGGTACTGAGGAGGGGAGAAGTGGTTTTCCTTTTAGCTTTCCCTTCCCTTTAGCCTTCCCTTTAGCCGGCCTCCAGGATTATTATATAGATATCTGACGAGGCTTATACCACGCCACATGGCTGTTTGCTGTGACGTGCATATCACGTGACTGGGCTAGTCCAATCAGACGGCCAAAGAGCCGTTGTTCTCGTTCGTCATTGGCTAACTCATGGTGACGTCACGGCAAACAGCCATTGCACATGGTATAAGAACACATGTTTACATTCATTAGGACCGACCTACAGCTATTTTTTTTTTGTACATCTTGTTGAGGAACTGTCGGAATAATTTAAAGTATTTTTTTTTTACGTTAAAGCACTAACAATTGACCGAAATAACTGTCTCATTGATGGAAATGTGTTTTTCATTTCTACGTACACCGTAATTATGGACATTGGCTATAATTATGGATATACAGCTGTTTTTTTTGTTGCTTACGCTGTTGAAGAATTAATTTAAAGCTATTGTGACCTGCCTAATTAACGTAAATGGATATAGTTAGGCTTGGATGAATGGTGGGTTGCTTATTTTGTGTCATACGAGGCAAGAACACCTGTCTACGTCAAACAAGACCGTATTAGGGACGAGTCATTATTTATGAATGATGTGGCTGGGGTACGGCGGGGGGGGGGGGGGGCAACTGACAAATTTCAAAATTCATATGTATTGCTTCTACTATACTCATAAAAAACTTTATATGTTAAGATGCGACAGTGTGCTCGTTTGTTAGACGGTCATTTAGTTAGTAGTAACCCGTTCTATATTGAAAAAAAACGCCCCCCCCCCCCAGGTGGGTGGAGCAACGGGGGGTCCCCCCCCCCCTCCCGGTCCCAAATTCTTCCGCCTCTCCATGTTCCGCCCCTTCCCCCCTTCCCGCATCATAAGTATTGACTGTTTTTTGTGTACTCTGTTGAGGAATTTTTCGTACAATTGACCGTGCGAGCGAAGCGAGCGAGGTCGAACACTCGTCTGAAATTGTATTTCATTCGATTGGGACACGATAACTTTCGCAGTTTTGTTATTTATTGGATGAAAAATTACACGACAAGGGTGCTTGATGCGTGAAATCGGAGAGTTTTAAGATGGAATTCCCACCTCAAACATCGGAGATGTTGGCTCTCTTTGAATAGTTAAGTCGATTTTTAGTAGCAACCATAAGCGAGCTCGATCTATAAGGCTAGAGGTCCCAAGCACTACATCATCAACAGCACAAAGCCATTTTGCATAAAGCACGTGACAGTTCTTTTAGTATGAAGAATGCAGAACATAATATTACAAACGGGGCAAAAAATATTATTACTGCGAAATTCACGTTTCAACGAAACAACGCCGTCCCTTCAGTTAGCCTATCATTTAAACAGTAAATCTCACACGTGATGGTAAAGCACCCCAGAAGCACTCGTATAAAGATCGGTATTGGATTTCATTCGTTTGCATCAGAGTTCTCTTGTTTCATAGTCAGGAATCGCTGTGTAAGATGGAATGAAAACAGAGAAAATAAACTAAAGTATTACTGTGCCACTCGCTCGGCCGATTGATTTTGATCTTCAGCACTCAATGATAGGCCTAATTTATAACAATTCCCGACTTTAGATTACTCCCGTGACCTACCTAATTAACCGCAATTGATATAATTAGGCTAGTCTTATCACATGAAGCTCTAGAAGACTTATGTCAAAAAGGGACAGTCCTCCTGCCAATTTTTACATATCCTTGTTGAGGAATTGTTGATGTGCTTTTTAATAATTCCAGACTTAAAGCACTCCTGTGACCTATTTAATTAGCCTGCATTGCTATAAGAAGCTTGACTGAAAGGTGGGAATGTTTTTTATCCGACGGGACTAATAGCAGCTGTCACGCCCACTATAGGGTCCATCTTGTCCCTGCGGAGGAATTATAGGTATAAAGTATAATAATCACCAACTTTATAAGCAGTTTTGCGACCTCGCGAATTAACCTAAATAAATTAACGGATAAAAAAAAAATTTCCTCCTTTCGCCCAAGTGTAAGTATAGGGCCATCGTCACTTCCACTATCGACATAATGGAGCGAGCTCCGCTTTCTTTGCTGTTTGGCTGGGTTTCCCACTTTCCTCTTCCCTGGCCCCCCCCCCCCCCCCTTTCGTTTTTCAACGATTAGAAAAACACCATTTTCAAATTGACTCGCCTTATAACGATTTCATGCCTTTAACACGCCTGCCTGACACGCCTTTAACAATTAACACGGCCTCGGCTTAACAATTAGTTTTAAAAAATATTGGTTTAAAATAATATTCCGTAGACTAAAATCACTTTAAAACACACAACCCCCAGTAAAATTTAACATTTTGCCTTGTACTGTCTAAACTCTAAACAATAAGAGACAGTTGCTTGTTAATGGGACCATTGGAAGCTGGTGAAAAACCATTGAAAATGGTGTATTCAAACGTCAAATTCGGTCGACGAGAAGCGAAGATCGGAATCGGCATCGCAAAATCTGCTTTTAGTTGCTTACAGTTGCCGCATCAACGATCACTGTTTTTAACAATCGGATGCCTTCAACAATTAGTAACGGCCTCATTGTGTCGTTGTCGCCTAGTCCAGACTCCCGTGCTACTGCATGTAAAGTTTGGTTTGGATAATCCTTGTGATTTTCGCGTGACGCACGGTCTAAGATATTACATTGGAGTATGATCATAGCATAGCTTCGCTCGTCCTTGCTACGCTCCAATTATAATCCGTTTAGATTAGTTCAGTGGAGTGCTTTAAAACTCGGGATTATAAATTACGCTTACAACTATATGATGGTCCCTATCTGGACCCCTACCCTCGTCGGCTAAAAAACATTACCATCTTTCATTCAAGCCTTATTATAACAGTTTCGATTAATTTGGTAGGTCACAAGAGTACAGGTCGAGAATTACTGTAAATTATACCTGCTTTAACAGGGTATACAAAAAAAAAGCTATGGCACGGTCCCACCTTTTTCCATCTTTCATTCAAGCCTGCTGATATCCATCTTCTTTCTTTCTTTAATTCATAAAAAAACTTATGGTCGGTATGTACGTCTACTCTTCTGGAAGTAGGAAGGTAGAAATGTGAGAAAGGTGTCGAAAGACAGGAAATTACACAGATATCGTTTAGGCGTATTTTCGTAGTTCTTGGTAAAAGTTTTCCCCTCGTGAAAAAAAGCGTAAAAGCCCTTTGGACCATTGTTGAAACGAATTTTTCGAAGTTGATTGTTAGTTTCGGAATATCACATTTTCATGCTGTGAGCATGGTCCACAATTGTTGCGCCACGCATAGGTGGCGCTTCGCTTGGTAACAGTAGTGTTGTCAGTGGGATTACGGCTGGCAATCTTAAAGGCACATAACTCCCTCCGGTATATTTTAACAGTTTTCCTCGATACATTACCGGAAATAGTTTTATATGAATTCATTTACCTTTTATTTGATCGTCTAAGGGTACGATCCCGAGGACAGATGTGGCGCCTGTACGCTAGTAAGCTGCTTTTTTACCGCTCGGTCCGAGCGGTATTTAACTCCCGCCACATCGCTGGCAAGCTGCGGCCCTGGAGGAAGGATAATTAATCCTTCGCTCATGTTTGCGACTTGGTCGTACGATGTGTCACGTTGCAGCGGCCCCGAAATGAGTTTGACTAGTGTCGTATAGCAATGCGCGCTGCGGTCGTTTGAACTATATTTTAGCGTAGGTGACGCAGAGTAAAGCGGCCAGAACGGAGGGATTTATGTGCCTTTAATAGCCTCATTCAGGAATGAGGCACGTGCAGCTTGCCGATGGGACGATTGTTGGAGTTGCATTTTGGATAAATTACTCATTTGGCCGTAAATTTAAATGAAATAACGTAAAGGTACGAAAAGATTAATGCTAAATTAGGTGTATACTTAAACAAAATATATTGATAACAGAAAAGGATGTCAGAAATATTTTCACGTTTGCATTTGTAAAACATCGACATTCAATAAATAGTGTGCTATTAGCTAGTGCTCAACGCAGGAATAGTCCAGCCTAATTGTGGTAAACACGAATAGTCCGGGTACGATTTCGTGTTGCGCCTGAAGGCTTGCATTAAAACCGCACGAAATGGTTTGTTAACTCTATCAACAAACCTTTGGGTTAATCTTTGTTAATGACGCGTCATTGTCTTTTGATGTTTTACAACTATTTCGCCACTGGAAATGGGGAGAACTAAATTAGTTAACTGAACAAAAAACGGCTTCGCCATTTAGAAAAAGAAGTATTAGGGCGCGTTTACGTAACGATTCGCCTTTGCATTCTCGCAGCGAGCATCTAATCGTGATTTCAAAGGTGTCGTTACCATGGTAACAAAGCTACGTGGATTAGCTAAATCGGACATTGTTTGAGTAAATGATTGTAGTCTTCTAATCTGTGCCAATAAAGAATTAAAGGGTTTAAAGGGTTTAACGAGCGTTAACCACTCCCGGTCATCTGCCCGAAGCCCTAAGGCCCTATGTCTGCAACAGCCAGATTCCCAGGTAGTCACCCACCCAAGTATCAATCCAGCCCAATGCTGCTTAAATAAAGAATTCCTCTTAATGAAACAATTTTCCCAGTCGCATCTGAACTCACATTATTGAGTGTTTTCGTTGCGAGATGGGAGAACCAAAACCGCTGCCATGTTGGAATTTCAGGTGATTTCTAGCTTCTAGCTGCGAGAATGCAAATGTGAGTCATTGCATAAACGTGCCCTAGAGCTCGTATCCCTATACTCTCGTCCCTGTTTTTCAACCAAACCTCTTCTATATAGTCTTGATTCGACTTTTCAACCTCCTCTGATCTCTGCTTCTCAACCTCATCTCGTCTCGAATTTTCAATCTCACCTCTTCTCTCGTTTTACAGTGTTCGTACCAACCTGAAAAGTCAGGGAAAATCAGGGAAATAAAATAGGGTTAGGAAATTCATGGAAAAATGAAAAATTGGTGAAAAGTGAGTGAGTTACGGATATTGGTTATTAGAATGAATTCCGTTTTATTTTTACAAACTGTTTGTTACTAAAAACATTGTTAATAGAACTACTGTGAAATAAGCCATTTGACAGTTGAAACTGTTTTTTTTTCATTCTTAAAATTTCATTTTTAGAATAAACCGTGTGGTCTCGTAAGTTCCACTCGTTTTGCTGCTACTTTCTTGTCCTTTTTTTTTAAATTAAAAAAAGTAGTGTTTTGGTCAGGAATATTTGAATAAATAAGTCAGGGAAAATCGGGGATATTCATTTTCAGATAAGAGTGCTATATTGTCCACGGCCTATCTTGAGTTCACTGCAGAAGGAACACAGATAATCGATTGTACGTTTTTAGTAGCAGAGCGCCTTGCTGATATCCAAGATGGTTACAAAAACAATGGCGGCCGTCGATTAAAGCCGCCTCCTCCAGGAAGACGTAGCCGCTCATGAAATACTTGCAGGTCTAAAAATATGCCGCGCACACAATAACTCTGTTTTAACTTCATCTCGTCCCGGCTTTTGAGCTCAACCACATGTCGTCTCGACTTTCAACCTCATCTCTTCTCTGCTCAGTAGTCTCGAGTAATTTTGAATTTCTCGAATTGCCGAAATTAATTGTAATGTAAAATTAAGCCAACTGCGTGCGAAGAAGCACGGAGGCAAAATATTTTGCGACGTATTTGTAGCCGCAACAACAGCCGGGCCCTGCATAGTCTTAAAGGTAAAAAAAAATGAAAAAAAAAAAGAAAATCGGAACAGAATCACTGGATTTACAGGCGATCAAATTTAACAGTATAAACTGTGCTGCAGTACTTTGGGGCAGGCAGATTTAAAGCTATTGAAGGCTTAAACCATGCGCAATGGCTGTTTGCCGTGACGTCACCATGAGTTAGCCAATGACGAACGAAAACAACGGATGTTTGGCCGTCTGATTGGACTAGCCCAGTCACGTGATATGCACGTCACAGCAAACAGCCATGGCGTGTGGTATAGGATTGATGGAGTACTTTCCTGCGTGCTCCAGTAAACTGCATTGCAGTTTGTACGGCTAATTTTGATCGGCTGTAAGTCATGTAATTCTGTTTCGATTTTCAATCTTTTTTTTTTTTGGGCTTCGACGTGGTTTGTAGTGCTCACAACTTTGTAATTTACATTGATATCACACTACCTGACATGTTCAAAGAGCCCCCAGACCACTTCGTAATCCATGCCCATACCTATAGCCCCCAGACCACTTTGTAATCCATGCCTATGCCTATACCCATGCTATTATTCATGTAATCGTTAATCTAGTAAAATCCTATAGTCTCCTGGGAACGGGCTTGTTACCCTTCCTCTATACACAGGGTGAACCAAATTATTATGTACTCATTTTTTGATTATTTAAATTAAAAATCATATTCATTTTATCCGTATACATTTAAACAAATAAAGTCTAATTTCAATCATATAACCCTTTTTTTACGGCATACTTGATGTTTTTGTTTGTAATTATGATTATGGGTACAATTCAGAAAATTGCATATGTTTACGTACTGTTGCAATTTAGGACTTAAAAATAGTGTTAAAGCACAACAGCATTTAAACAGATGCAGTTTTCTCAATTGTATATTTGATTATTTCAATTAAAAATCAGAAATTTTTGGTCGCGTACATTTTAACAAATAAAGTGAAACTTCAATCATTTAACCCTTTTTTACGGCACACTTGACGTTTTTGTTTGTAATTCCGTGTACCTTTTTTTTTTCATTAGTAAGGGCGGTAGATTTGACCTCAACCTCCTATGATAAAGCCAGAATTTCGATCCTTACTTTCCGGCTGTCTTTCATTATTTTCCACTAAAATAAGCTTTGTTGGATTTGGTGAACATGTGTACGAACTTTTATTAATTTCCAATTTGTCACATCGGAAGTCTGGACTTTATCTGGAATCGTGATTTTCATTTATGGCTTGTTGTTAGCACGACTCGTTGCTATTACTCTCTCCACAGATAAAAGTATTTGTCCTTTAAAGCTGGTTCTCAGCTCATTTTACATGGATTGCTTTGTAGATGTGCCTTTCCGTAAGGCCTTTTTTAATTGGTCAAGTGGTTCGTGGGTTAGGGAGCTCTAAACGACCAGACTGTTTTATATTGTTTTAAAAATTGTTATTGTGCAGCAATGCCAATCTAAACGCCAATGGCAAGACGTAGACTGAAGATTAAAGAGTTTGTTTCCATATCGGTTTGTGCAAACCATAACTGATACAGATGCAAAAAAATTAAAGCAAGCTAACCTAAACTGCATGGTATGCCAAAGTAGAACGAATTAGAAAAGAAAAACGAATTCGTTTCATGCTGAAGATAGGTTTAACTGATCCGTAGTCATAACAGCAAAGGGAAACAAATAAACTTTCCCTTAAGGTTTCAGATATTGCAGTGTTGCTGTATTGTTTAGTCCACGTTAAACCGTACTACTGTATCCAACTATTATAACTTAAATACAGTTAAAGCCAGAGCCCAAATTCCAAAACTTTTCATGCCCAAACAAAGGAAGAATAATGTAAGGCTTCACACTCGACGACTTTCTTGGCTAAATTTTGTCAATGTTCTTCAGTCACATCGTCTACTTTCCGTTCATTACCCTACTGATGATACATATATCATTTTTCAAGATTTTGAAGCACTTTTCCAGGCATGGAATTTCATTATTACTTTCCAGACATTTCCAGGTTTTCAAAGACTCGCACGAATCCTGAATAATCTGCAGAGCTGTGCTAAGCACTTTAAGACGATTAGTTTTTAAACATTTTCCAGCTATGTCGTGTAGCCAAGTAGAATGCACCAATCATTAGCTGATCTGTCGCGTGCACAAGTAAAAATGGTAAAAAAAAATTATATGAATACAGCTGTAAGGTTTCACGCGGGCTAAACAGTACAACAACACTGCAATATCTGAAACCTTACAGGAAATTTATTTGTGTTCCTTTGCTGTCTTGACTTCGGATCAGTTAAACCTTACCTTAAGCATCGAACGAGTTCGTTTTTGTTTTCTAATATCTATTGTTGTCTCACCAGTATTGTTAGCATTTCTTTACTCTTAATAACAATAATAGTTTACCGCAAACGCATCCGGAGTGGCACGGACCTGGTGGTCACTAACTGCCATCGGGAATTAAAACAAAATATTTTAAATTACAAAAGTTTAAAACGAAGATGATGGCCCGGCTGCAGAGGAAGGGTAGATGGTATTGGGTTGGGGTCAAGAATGCCTTACCACTAAGGTTAGACCTACCAGGGACACAATGGCCCCCGATGGCATCGCCAAACGTGAGGGACAAGAAAAGGGGAAAAGCCGTATCATTGGCAATGTTTCTTAAATATAAAAAAAAAATGCGTCGCAGTTGAAAGCTTGGGCTAAACCAATTGTCAAACTTAATCAAGATAAAATTAAGTCTGTGCCTTGCGGCTGGCGTTTGCTGATTGACATTGTTCCCCTATTACAATGTTTAAAACAGTGTAAAACAATAAAAACTCCCGTAACTCCGGAATGGCTCGACCAATTGAAAAAGTGGTATCTTTGAGGGTGAAGGAGAACGAAATTTCTGTCTTAGATCATGTTTCAGCTTTTCGGTAGGAGCAGTAGTTTTTTTCTGGAACGGTAGCAGAACAAGAAGAACAACAATAACAATTGAACTGTGGTTCCTTACTTTTAATCTTGCATAGAATTGCATAGTTTTTGGTATATACGTACCTTCCATACTTATCTGATATTTGGCCAAGTTTTGTCGAAAAATATTGAATAGGAACGAAGATAATGATTTTAGTTTTGCTGACTTGAGGACTTCAACCATTATAATGTAGTATATCGCCGAGTATGATACTAAAAAAAAATCCATTGCATTTTGTAGTATAAATTTCATTTATTAATTTAATATTGTATGAAACCAAACGGCGATTATCAAGGGTTAGGCTGGCTTTTTTGAATTTAGTACACTATTTTCTGATAATTTCTGCCCTTCGGCGCAATGGATGAAAATTCAAAAACCGGTAAACGGCGTTGACAGTGATAATATTCAGACATATTAAATTATATGAAAACACTTATATATCACCTCCAAGAATGTTTCAACAATTCAAGAGATTTAAAGTGCAACATGGAGCAAGCGTACATCGAACGAACGTTCTCTGCTGTGGTGTGGTCTTCTGAAGAAGAGGAACGGTGTTTTCTTCCTCGAAAATTTTAAGGGAACTGTTGTTGAAACATTCTTGGTGGTGATATAAGTGTTTTCATATAATTTAATAGGATGAAAATTTTAATTGACGTCACCGACGACTCATAAATCTTTCATTTTGTATATTTATTGCCTGTAGAGCGTCACGTTTAGCCACGGATGAAGAGTCGTCGAAGAAACGACAGTTGTTCCTCCTCAAGAAGATGGACACTTATCGTCGTAAAGGTGCGTTCGCGGACGTTACCCTTCACTGCGGGAACTGCGCTTTTCCAGTCCAAAAATTGGCACTGACTGTTCGCAGCAAGTATTTCGCCGACATGTTTCTCGCTGGATGCTTCCCCGACGTTCGTGATATCAACTTGGACGTGTCTGAGGCAGCCATGAGGCAACTGCTGCAGTACATCTACACGGACAAAATGTCCTTGCCCAGTCAAGTGACGGTGGAAACTTTCAAACAAATTTTGACCGCAGCAGACTTGCTCAAAGTAAGCCAACGTAATGTATAACTGCAACTCATCTTAGCCTTATCAAGAATATATACGGTTGGAGAAGAGAATTTGTGACTGAGACCCCTGCTGAAACGTCTTGGATCAATTATTATTAGTTCCGTCTTAAGTTTATAGAGGGCGCCATGTGTTTTATTTGGGGATTTCTACTCGGTTTTCAGCTTAAAATTAAACTAAACTCAACGAAACTAGCTTGTGTTTAATTATTATTTATGTTAGCTTAGTTGTAATTTAGTTTACTTTAGATTTGGGCTGAAAAATGAACCAAAATTACCAGAAGGAACACGTGGCGGCCTCTGAAAACTCGCCGAGAACTAACAGAAACGAATTTAACTCATTTCAATAGGGAATTTTTAGAGTTATAAATTCTCTTTCCCAACCCTATAAATCTGGTTAATTGCTGGTTGATTGCTGGTTAATCTTACTGGCCAGCAATGGCGCAGTGCCCTCTTCTGTAATTTTTTTAGTAGGAGTTTATGGTTATCTGCAAAGGTGACGAACTGAATAAATGTCAATATCAGAGCTATTGCACGTTCAATATGTTTCAACAGACCGACGAAAGTAGTCCGACGAAGACATTAAAGAAGACGACAATGCGCCAAGTGTTAATAGGATTAACCTTGGCGGCCTTAGCTTGCGGAGTAATGGGGGCGAGTGTAAAATTTGCTCATAACTCCCTCAGGGGAAAAAAAATGACGGATTTTTAAGGTAGATTCACTTTTGAGTAGTAGGTAATCATGGCTTCTAGTTTTGCTAGTTGTACAGATAAAGAAATTAGTAGCTTTGACGTTGATAAAATGTTTCAGAATCTGGTAGGTTGAATAAACTAGACTTTCAAAGGCCGACCCGTTTTGGAAACTTTGCCGCTTCTTTCATGCCAGTTTTGGTTTCGGGTGGATAGTTCATTACCAACAATTTATTTCCGCCCGACAAGTTCAATAATTGTCACACTTCATTGTACACTTCATTGTATGAAAGTCATTGTTTAAATCCTGCATTGTTGTTGCATGGCCACTAGCTTTGGTACTTCAGCTGAAACCAGAGTTGAGCGTATTTCACGATGATGAGGATGAATACCTGTACGGCGAAACAGCTTGAAAATTGTTGGAAATGGGCAGTCTTTGTGCCCTGACAAGCAATAGTAGTGTTTCAATCAAGTGCATAAACTGTATCAATGTGATAAAAGTGCGTGAAGATCGTTGATTTCAGCTGACTACTATGTACTGACAACTGACTACTAATTCCGCTCACATAAACGAATTATGCGATAGATGTGAATGAAATTTGGTATTCAGCACTCTTTGAACTCCAGTACGTGCCTTTTAAAGTTTGACGTTTGGGGAAGCATTAACTAAAAAGGTTGCAATCATTTGTAATGCTATTTTTCTGTATGCTAGGAAAATGCCACCGGTGACCAAAATAAGCATTACTCCTTATTAGAACGAGTTAACAATGCAAACGGACTGCCAGAAGTAATCGGAAACACAACATTGTTGATAAAATGCACGTGCTACTTGCTACCTATAGCAGCAATAGTCAGGATTTTGATTTAACCTTTGAGCTAATACTCGGTGGGATTAGCTTGGCAACTAATGTAGTAACTTGGTGGCAGCCTTTTTGGATCTGATATCACTACTTTGATTGGCCGAAACTTGGCGGGTTCTTTTACCCTTGCGGGTTTTGTTTTAGATTTACATGTCTGAAACTATTGTGCTTATATATAAAATATGTAAAGCAACTTATCCATGTTGTAGGCAATCATCGTTAAATATGTATGTATTCTTACTGTTGGCTTTGATGCTAATATGCACGTCTGAGTGTTATCCGGACAGAAACTGTGACTCCTAAACAACGGCTCCTCACTTTAGAACAGAACAGCATGTCAAGATTGTTACGATAGCCCTTTCGTAAACTGACGGAAGGGCTCAGCACCGTCTCCACAATCCATCAAAGTTGTTCCTAAACGAACGAACGAACAACGCTGCTTACAATCTGTCATGACCATGGTCAATGGCGTGTCATATGATGACATTGAAACTAAAACCAAAATTCCGGATCCCCATGCTTCTTCCTTCTAGAGAGTTTTGGCGAGACTGCGACGAGACCCGAGACCAATGTTAGGTCTCGAGTGACGACACGAGACCAATGTTAGG
>JAHWFP010128854.1:102207-114033 GCA_023313725.1 Lithobius niger | reverse complement strand
AGGAAGAATAACAAAGTGACAAAAAATGCTAAAGGCTATAAGTATCATCAGTAACACAACTTAACGTTTTTTTGTTGAAAAAAACATGTGAATAACGTAAATGTTTGCCTAATTACTAGCTACAACGAAGGTACTTTCTCAAAAATAAAATTTTTGAAGCGAAGCAATAAGTTGAAATTTTGAAACCGTGCGACGAGCCTTTTGCTAGTTTGGACGTTAGGGGAAGCGTAAATTCAAAGTTGTCAATCAGTCTCAATACTATTTGAATGAAAGTTAAATAATTTTGCCTCAAGAGAGCAACAATGAACTAAATATTTTGCTTACAACAGCAGCATGATCGAGAATTGATAAGGTGGATGTCCCGACATAGACTAAGACATGTAAACCTACTAAAGAAACATAGTGTGGTCTTATGACTAGCTATTCATCTCGTCTGTTACGGGGAAAAAAACTAGATCGTATCAATTTGGTCCAAAAAGGTGTGATATCTCGCCAAAATAAAAGTCGTTAAGGATTTCCACCAAGGTTTTTACCCTTTTGATGTCGTAATATCAAGCGCCTAGCTCTTTTAAGGAGATGAATGACACTCTCACTCCGTAATATCAAGCGCCTAGCTCTTTTAAGGAGATGAATGACACTCTCACTCCTAAAACCCACAGGAGTAGGGATGAGGCCGTGTCGAAATACCAGGATGGTGAAGCAAGGCCTGAAGACGCAAACAGCAGTCGTGAAAGCATACGTGACTCATACGAAGATTTAGTCATTGTTACTGCATATGAATGGGGAGATTATTTGGGCCCAGCATAACTATATACCAATTAGGGGTCCAAGTCGGGTAGGACTCCTTCACATGACGTCACAAGAAATGCAGCGGACTCGTCACGTTTCTCTGGACAGACTAAAGTTCATTCACAGTGGAATAACGGTTGAAAAAACGTAGCAGTGCACAGCATTTACCTTTAGGGAACACAGTCTCCTACTTGACACACACGTCAATGACACATGTTATGTTTGTCTTTGTCCTCTAGCCCCAAATCAAAGGCACTTTCCCCCAAAAAACAATTCTGCAGCATTGCGTGTACATCTGTAGACAAAACATTTCATAAATGCCGGTTTAACGGTAACAACGGGGGGGGGGGGAATAAATACGGATGCAAACCTATTTACATTGCCTTTTGGACTTAAATGTCAGACTGCCTGAGAGGGAATCGAACCCACGACCTTTGAAACCAAAGGCCGGAGTCCTACCACTCAGCCATGTACTGAGATGGCCTCAAAACAACCATGTCAGTATGGCTGAGTGGTAGGACTCCGGCCTTTGGTTTCAAAAGTCGTGGTTTCGATTCCCCACTTAAGTCCAAAAGGCAGCGTAAATAGGTTTGCATCCGTATTTATTTAACACATCTTCTCGATCCCAATTGGCTTTCTGTCCCGTTTACAACAGGGGAAGACAATAATAGGGAGGCAATAAGAAAACAACATACGTAAGAAAGGTGGAATATTAAAGTGTGTGATGTCACACACTTAGGCACTTAGACAGGAGAAGTGAATAGCGCAAAAGCAAGGGGGAGTTTGAAGTGTACAAAGGAAAGGAATCCCGGTCAAATATCTGAAGCTCTACCAGACAGGATAGTCTTCCAATAAACATCTACAGAACCACCGCGAAAAGGGTGACCGATGGAAGGACGTGTATACGTTACCCACTAAACAAAGTAGTAACTGGAATTACCAGCTCTTCCCCGACACCGCAGTACTGCGCCATCTTTCGCCAGGTTGATCCCACCGACTAAGACTTCAAACTTTGCGGAAAACTGTGCGGAAAACCATTTTTAAATTTTTCAATTAACCTTCGAAGTATTACTTGGTGAAGACTCATTAAATGAACCTTGTCGAAAAATAAATGCTATGGATACTTATTTATGGAATATCCATGACTACGACATTGTCAAAACAAACAAAAAAAAAAACATAATGATTTTATTATTGTGAGAAGGTAAGCCCACTGAACAATTTTACAAATTTATTTATAAATATGATTTACAAGTCCACATTTGATGTGAATTATTCTTAGTTTCTTTCATTTTATCAGTTTTTACCGCTTTTTAATCTGCTGTTGTAACAATAGGTACCTGTAACCAGTCAACCAATATACACGAAAACGGGCCTTGCTTATCCACTACAGCCAATGGAAGATGCCAGTGGCGCTTTGATAACCGAAGTTGAAAAAAATCAAAGTCCAAGGTCCCAAGGGTCAACCGGTAAAAGCGAAACTACAGAAGAAAATATGTCAATGATATCACTGCAGCAGGCATTGACTATGAGTGGATTAGCAGTCGTCGCAGTTGGTTATAATGAATTCAACCAATTGGAGATCTGTTTATACTTGGCTGCCCTTAGCCAGTGGACAACACCTTACATAGTAAGTGAACTACCAACTAGTCTTTTTCTTATTGTTTAAACTAAAGGTTTTTATCATTACGTCATATGTGGTTGCCATACAAGCAACGTCATTCATGCCAGCAGTTACGCCTCTATTGGCGTTAGGGCACCGAATCTTAAAGCCAGCTGTACATACGCTGAGTCTTTACCATCGGCGTTCTTCCTCCTTGGCCTAAGGGCTGCGTGGAAACTTTGAAAATAGTTGGGCGATTGACACCTTTACACATGGCGTCAAGAAGAGTCGCTACTACGCTTTGTCGCAGGTGTGTGGTGTGAGAACTGTGGCAGTCCGCAGCAGTCGTAATGACAACATGAGAGAATCGGCGGGCATTTTGGTCCTCTGATAAAATTCGGTATTCTAATGGCTGACTGATCCCCCTTTGCTGCCCGAAGGTACGATTGTGTCTTCAATCTCTGCATCTTTATCCATTCAGATGGATAAAGATGCCAAGCCAGTGTTTATGTAACAGGGCTCTTGTACAAGTGGCGTTAGAAGTGCAACATCCAGTATCATTCCTCTTCTGGCTATAGAGCAAAATTTTCTGGAGTCACCCCTATGATGCCACATGTATCACAGCTCCGCTACATTCATGCCAAGCTTGGTGTTTCTAGGTGTCTTTACCCATCGGGAATGACAAAAACGCCACGCTAGACCACATAGTCTACATTCGAGCAGTAGAGGGGCACCACTCAGCCAATAGGACAAGTGATCTTTATCAGACAGTGGAAACATTAAAGGATTGCCCCCCCAAAAGAGAAGAGACGCCTGTTAGAATGACGCCACATCTACGAGTAAAATCATGCAAAAACCTTTCTTTATATGCAAGTTTCCTTCAGGCAAAAAGAGGGATGACGCCGTGACAATGATGCTGCAACAACAATGAGGTGTGCATGCCGGGCTTTAGAATTGCCCCTACGTCGCCACATGTGTTGTAGCTCCACTATATCCCTTGGGATATCTCTTGCCAAAGAATCGTCTGGGCTGATAAAAACGCCGAACTCTACAACGTAATCCTACCTTCAGGTCAGCCGTTGGATCTTTATAAAAATGCGGAAACTTTAAAAGAGTTGTCCTCAAAAGAGGGACGATGCCAGCTAGAATATTGTCCTGTGTATGGCTGAAACCTTTCCCCTGTTTGTTTCCTATTAGGTAAACTGAACTGAAGCAAAATGGACAACGAGAATCAAACACAGGGTTTGAATTACAGCCTTTGCTAGCCGTTTTAGAAGTTGTAAAGACGGTTTGATTCTCGTGGCATCATCCCTCTTTTTACCTGAAGGAAACATGAAAATTACAAAAAGCTTGCAGTTACAGAGTAAGTGACAGTGGTGTCTTCCCTCTTTTGGCTATAGGCGACTGAATTTTTAGATTCGACCCTACGATGCAAGATGGTGAGTTAAATGCTACATAGACGCAGAGATCGACGTCTTTATCAACCTAGAAGGATAAAGATACCGAGTTTGGTGACATAATCCTGCCTTCAGACAGTAGAGGGTGACCAGTTAGCCAATAGAAACGTCGATTTTTATCAAATGACAAAAACGACATCAAATTCCGGTTTTTGTCATGACAAGTCATCACGCCAGTCACAAGGATGAGTAATGCCTCTTCTTAACCCCATGTGTACGGATGGGGTCAATCATCGAAAGTGTATTCGAGGTTTTCATGACACTCCTAAGTAAAAGAGGGATATGGCAAGTCCATGTGACAATGACACCATCACGTGTACGGCGGGCTAAAGGGATATCTATATATACATGCCACACCATATGGGTGACTCCAGGAATTCGGTGCCCTATGTCTAAAGCCAAAAGAAGGATGGAACTCCACATACCTACACTGCAGGACTGGAAGATCTTCGAATATTAGTGGTTCGTTTTTCTCGTGAGATCCCTAAGCAATCAGGGATCAGGGGATGTATCAACTCGACCCCAAAATGCAAGGAACACTTATTATCCAGCAAATAAAGCCTGAAGTGTAGAGACATGAATTAGTATAATCCTTGGGTTCTTGACATCTTTGACTAATGTATTGATTTCAACAAGTCACCCTCTTTGTTTCATCTATTCTGATGAAGGCCATGACAGGCAGGCACAACATTTTACAAAGTGTGATCTAGGATTATTAGGTGTTTGGGGAGGATGCGACTTTCTAACTGACGGCCTGCTTCATCGGCTGTACAATTCGCGTGAGAAGGCTTTCAGTGCGATAGCAGCGCGAGATTCAAAACAACGGAGAATGCGCCGGCGATCGGAAGCTTAATGGTTGGTGTTGAAACTGAAAAACGTCACTAGAGGGCCTCCGAGCTGCGGCCGTTTGGGCTCGATCTTGCAGGTAAGCCAACGCAGCTGCCCATCTTGGCTGACGCTCGGCAGGTCTATACGAGCAAGAGCCTCTTTCAAGATAAAATATTCGTTTAGGGTTTAAATTCAGTGTGCGGTCCCATTCGTTTCTTATGTTTTCTTTTCTAGTAATCCGTGGCAAACTGATCAGACGATAACGTCGGAATTAGTAGATGGCCGTTACAAAATCCCAACAAGGTGAGCCAGAAGAGTAACGCTTCGTTGCCGCCATTTTTTCCGCCGACTAACGCCAACGTTTTTAGGAGGGCGCTGCTCGCACGCTAAATCGCTTCTCACACCAGTGATACATGTATCGCAGCGAATGACGCATCCTCCTCAACAACTAATAATCCTAGGTGTGATGAGGAAATTGCTTTGGGGACTGTTCCTAATCCCTTTCCCCTAATTTTCTCCAACCCTCACTTGTTGTCTATTGAAGGTAGCGTTCATTGTATGCGATTATTACAAAATAAATTCATCCAGGTTGAATTTTGTGCGAATTCGCATGGATACGGGCTATTGTCCAAAGGATTTCCCTGATGTTTGGCGCTGCTAACCAATCAGAAACATGGTCGATTGGTGTGCAAGCTTTTCTGCACAAGTCCAAATATGAATTCGCGTTACACCCAACATTTTCTTTGGTTTGTGTGACATGTCAATCGTAACTGGTCGCCCCACCTGGACCATCCGCCCACCAGCAAATTCCTCATTGTAGTTCACAAAACGTTTGCCTGTTAGTCACGGCCTTAAGGGCTTGGTAGTATGAAAATTGCTTGAGATTGTTGCCTTGCAGTTACGGGGCAGTTACTCTTTACTTCGGCTCTTGGGGGAAGGAGGTTCCCCCCCCCCCTCCTTTCCTCTAGGTGTGTCAGTGCTGGAGATTATCCTAGGGGAATTAGTATCAACATGGGAGAATAATTCTCCCATGTTCATATTATTGTAACATCCCTGCAAACTTGAATTGCACCAGACTGTAACCAAAGACAAAAATATTGAACAGGTCTCTCCCCGGCGTGTGTGTCACTACTTAGTAGCCCGGAACTCGGCATTTTATCTACTGGTTTGTGGACAAACAATCCACAAAACGACCAGTTTGTGAGTGAATGGAGATTTTCAACGAGGGGTTTCCTGACAAACCAGACTCACAGTTCATACATAACACGCAACCTATTTTAATTTTCAGCACAATAGAACATTTGTGTGCCTTGTTCACAATTAAAAGTACAAAGACAAAAAAAGGGACCAGCCCTGTAAAACTTAGCTGGGTGCCGCCACGTTAATTACAGCTGCTTTGAGGACAGGTGGTGGCTTAACGCTTTGATCGGTTTCACCATTGAAGTCTAACAACCAAATCGGTCATTCATCCCCTCTGATTTGTGGAGCATAACAATTTCTTACCAGAGCGAGTGACAGTTTGCTCATAGTGATTAGATCAAGGAAAGTTTCATTCTCATCAAGACGATACCTTAATCTTATCTTACTATCTCATCATTGTTCTCATTGAGATGATATCGAGATAAAATGATTAAGCCGTGGCAATATTCGACAAAATAATAGCTTACACTGCCAGGCCTGTAGCCAGCCTCCTGAAACTTCCAGCAGTTGTAGGGGTTATGGAAGGTAGGAATTTTATTCCCAGATTCTTGTTCCCTAGGACTTTTCGTCCCATGAAATATTCATTGCCAGAATGTTGGTTCCCCATAGAACGAACCGTACATAGAGCGTACATCTGGAAGCGGTGTGCCACTGCTGGAGTGCTACAGCAAACAAACAAAACTGTAGGGGACCATGATTCGCGCAAGAGTGATAAACATCGTAAAGCCTTCCCAATCCGAATTGCTGGAAACTCACTGCCTGAACACGCAAAGCACGGAACTCCATGCGTGTTTGCAGCCAGAACAGCAGGCTAAATAAAAAATAACAAAAAAATCTTCTTCGTGGACTAGTCATCAGGAAGAACAAAAAGATGCCCGCGCACTCGGCAGCCAGGCCGTGTGGCCAGTGATCGTCACAGTTAAAAACACAGCGATGTGTGCCGCGACCACGTCAAGCGGCCAAGTGACGTCAGCCATTTTCCCTTGATTGTTCTTTATCACGCGGTGGAAAATAAATGCCAAGCAAGCAGCAGCAATTGAAACTGAATTAGAAAACTGAAAAAAGGACTTCTTTGCAATATTTTATCTAGATCTTAGACAATATGAAATGTGGTTTTTCAATTACACAATGATGTCTGTAACGTTTTTGATGAAGAGAGTTCAGTGTTAAAGTCCTGAGATTTTTCCACACTGAGTTGAACAAAAAATAAATATAATATATAGAAAAATTTAAGCAAACGCACAAATACCACTGCCGGAAAAATTCATAATTCTAACGCATAATCTGATGGTCGAGTTCAAAATAACACTGCCAAACTGATCACTAGGAATGTCTGAAGGCGATTGGCCGGTCTTGGTTCAGTTACCAATGACCCACATGCTATTGAATAATGTGTAAATATCTTGTCGCCGCGATTGCTTGGCCTCCTTGGGAACCCAGTGGCCGATGCGACTGGCTGGCTGTTGCAGCCAAGGGCCCGTTATTACATAAACTGTAAACATGCGACCTGGTCGCCTAGTAGGCAGGTGCCCAAAGTCCAGAACGAAAAGTCCTGGGACGAAACTGTCTGGGAGCGAAAAGTCTGCACACCAATTTTGGAGGAAGCCACACCGAAGTGGATTAATTTGGGTGGGACTATAACTAATGTTATTCCCAGACAACGTATATGTTAAGCAAATACTCAAAGAAATAATGCCAACGAAATGATGCAGGATGAACACTAAAGAAGCTACAGTATTATTTACCCTACATATCTCCAAGCCCTTACCTGATTGGTGGTACTCGATGCACGACAAACATTTTTATGCTCCAATTCACACGGGAGCATAACAATTTAATAATGTACGTCATTTAGCTTTTTTTTGCTTATTGATGAGAAATGAGAAATTTAAAAGTATTTCAGAACTAACCTATAGCAACGATAAGCCTCTTTGTTAATAGCTTTAGGTAACAGGCTCTGTTGCTTGTTATATTCCAAATTTTAAAAAATGGTAACACCCTTCAGACAACAACAATCCAGAAATCTGACGAAACATAATAACTTTGCTATGCAAAATTCATCCTGCCCAGTTCTCTGATCCGACTGTTGGTGAGTCCTTTTCGTTCTTCATACACTGAATATATGTTCCCTATTTTTGCAGTAAGTTCAAACCTAACCCTAACCCGACAAACTAGTAAGTTAGTTCACAACTTTAGTGGAAACTAAAGCTTAGTCCTTAGCCGGGGAACCCCTTTTACAACTAGTCTCACCTTTCTTTGGAGAGAACTAGGGATAGAACTGGGGATAGTACACAACAGGAAAAAAAGGCTATGAATGTCTTCAGTGACATCCAAACTTTAAGTAGTATTACCAATTACTCGTGCCAATTCTTGTATGAATGAGCCACAGTTTTCACCACGATATCTATACATATAGAGCAATAATATCGAGTTTACTTTTACAAATGTTCAGTTTTAGTAAGTCAGCATTGTTGGAAATAACTACTGTGGTTCAACCCATGAATTTTTGAATGGGAGAAATCCCCTTTTATTGTAGATTGGGAAGCTAGTACGCTAGGGCAGACAGTACTTTAAAAATTTCACCTTGCTCATATGCAGTCTTAAGTTCTTAAGTATAGTTACGATTTTTGCTATAGCCTTTCGTAAAACTTCACTAGCTATGTCGAAAGCTTTACTCACTCCATTGGCCTCTAGCCATGCTTCATACAGTTTCTTTTATCTCTAGAGCAGCACAGAATCCGATATACTGATTATCTGGACTCAAGCTAATTGTTGCAATTTTCGTTCATCACATTCTGTACACGTCTGCACTTCATGTACACCATTCAAAACGTACAATTTGTTTGTTTGCGTGTTTTTATGCTTCCTTCTCCGGAAGTAAGGCCCCTTCAAATGAAAATAATGTCAAATGAAAGATTGAGCGAGCAAAAGCGAGAAACCTGATGAAAAGGTTTTATGTACGTGGAAATCACTCGCTGTGCTCGCTCAATCCATGCACCTTCCCTCTAAAACGCGAATGTCTGATAGCTTCGCTTCGCTCACTCTACTGGTGTTGATCCATGCTTCATGTAATTTCTTTGATCCCAAGAGCATCACAAAATCGACGTGTTGATTATTTCGATGCAAATGAATTGCAATTGTTGCTCACAGTTCGTTCATCACACTCCTCAGCACGCCTGCATTTCATCTAAGTTATGCAGAAGATAAAATTTGTTTGTTTGTTTGTTTGCACGTTTGTACTTCTACACCTCCAGAAGTAAGCCCCTACGAAGGTGAGAGTAGCGCAAGTTGAAGCAAAACCAATTTTAAGACTTATATGCAATATGACGCAATTTATGTGGTCTTTTTAGGGTTTTTTTTTTGTAACCTAGTTTCTTTCTGCAGTTTGCACATTGAACTGAAAACCATTAATTGAAAATCCAGAGTTCATAACAAGTTCCAACACTGGCTGGCCCGAAAACAAAAGCAAAAACAGCAATAGTACTGTTAGTCGTTAAATTCTTCTATTGCTTTTGGTATCTGTACGTAGTGTTTCCGTTACTTCGTACTGATACAAAACATGTCGTCGGTTTAAGTGATTTTTTTTGGGGACCAAGTTGATTTTGGAAGGTCAAAAGTTTTTCAGGCAAAATTCCTTTCTGATTGGTTTGCTTGATCGAACTTTGACTTCATGAGCAATTTTCGGAGTAGTTTTACACGTGTTTAAGGTTCATAAAATCACGTTACACCATGAATACTACAAACGTAACGGAAGCGCAAGTAAATCAACTTTCATTTGGTGACGCTCTCATCTTTGTATGGTGCCTTGGTTCAAGAGGCGTAGCGGTACACGCACGTCGTACGGTTTTAATGATGTAAATTTTTGCAACCAAGTGTTCTTTCTGATCAGTTTACCTGATCGAGCTTTGTCATCACGAACCAGTTTTCAGTCCAGATTTTTTCGTATATAGGAGGGACAAAAACTTAAGTTACATCAATGAAAATAAACCTAACTAAAGCACAGTTGATTATCGTTCACAAGGCGTTACTATCGTTGGTGCCTTAGTTCCAGAGGAGGGTGATGTACAAACACGTACCTCGTACGTTTTTAATGATGCAGATACTTGTTGGATGCTATCTCAATAAGAATCTTTCACATTTGTTACCAATCGAATTTCAGTGGTAGGCCTTCACTTTTGTTCAATTATATTACTTGACTACTGGTGTTTTTTTTTTAATACTGGAACACCACCACTGAAAAACTAATGATGCCACATGTTACGTAGTAAAACTTAATTTGTAGGTGCCAAATGGTTTGAAGCAGGTTTATTAAGAAAACATCCACGTTATTGCTTACAGAGGTAAAAAGTGGGTGATTTGCCTGCTGTCTTTGTTTCTGTCATTTTACTTGACCGATTCCAGTTGTATCTTTCAGCTGCAACACCCTGTTGTTAAAAGTTAATGACACATGAATTTACCCGTAGATGTGAAATGGTTTGATGCTGGCTCAATAAGAACCTTCCACGTTGTTACCTATGGATTTCTTTTCCATGTTACTTGACCACTGATGGTTGATTCTTTCATTTGGAACGCCCCCCCCCCCACCTCCCCACTGTGAAAAGATGATGATAACACAGAATTGACTATAGACACCAAACGGTTTGTTACCTATAGAGCTCAGTGGGCATGTTACTTGACCACTGATGGTTATTTCTTGTAGCTGGAACACACCATGGTTAAAAGCCGACGATGACACACATGTAATAGATGTTATTGTAAACTTTAAAAGGTTTGATGGTGGGTCATTAAGAATGCATTATCTATAGAATACATTGGAGGGTGATTTGCGTTAAGCCTTCATTTACGTACCTACTGTTTTTTGTTTTTTTCCTTAGCTGGACAACCCCCATCGTGAAAAACTGATGATGACTCATGACAAGGGCAAACTTTACCTGTTGGGTGGCGAAACAGATACAGGTGTAAAAGTTGCAGACACTGACATTTTCCATCCATCAACACGGGTTCTGCACTCTGGTCCACCAATGAAATTCGCCCGGTGCTCTGCTGGTGTTGCCTGTTACCGAAACCAAGTCTTCATCATAGGGGGAGTGGGTTCTTCCAATCAGACTCTCACAACTGTGGAAGTACTCAACACCAAGACTGACACTTGGCAAGATGCAAAACCCACAAATGAAAAACACACGAACCCTGGAATTGCCGTGACACCTGCGGGTTTGATCTACGTCATTGGGGGTTTGACTACCAGCAGTGAATACTACAATCCAATAGATAATAGTTGGACGAATATTTGTCATCTCCCGGACCTCTGCAGGTGAATACTAATTTAATTAATTAAGCAATTCCACAAGCCAGCCGCTAGAAACTTGGGTTGCATGAAATTTGAAATTTCTAGTCAAGAGTTTTTAAGGGTCATGTTCAAAATCGATTCGAGTTGAAAACTGTAAAAGTCTGTACTTTCTTGTTTTGATTTTTCTAATTCCACTTACTTTCCATCAATGCAATTTAATGTTCAGTGTGCCATTTGAAAGTTCCGCCCCACCCCCTAGCTTTCCAACGATTACTGGGAGGGCCATTAAGGCCCGGGAAATGGTTAACGTATAAGCCCCTCTCTTGTGGCACTTCGTAGAATCAGTGATCATGAAAAAGTTTCTGATATGTTTTAACCGAACATATCTTTTCTTGCCCTCTCACCCTAACCCAGTGTCTAATTTCTAATTTGAAAAGTTCCGGAACTATCACTTGTTATCAGAGGAAGGAGGGGAGAATCATTTACATCCCCTCACAATAACAGTAAGGAGCCGCGGAAGCTTTAACAATTTTACTTATTTCAAATCCTATTTTGTCTTCAGGAAGGTGCATTTAGAAGATGCATTTTTGAAGATGCATTTTACTCTGTGGGAACAAATGTCCCTACTCGACTCCCTTCGTCTCCTCACCTCCCCCCCCCCC
>JAHWFP010128854.1:80950-102107 GCA_023313725.1 Lithobius niger | reverse complement strand
AACGCCAAAAAATAATATCATGGAGTATTATAAACATTTATTTCCTACGCCACCGGCTCCAAAGCGATTGCTACGCCGCGTCACGAGATCAGAAAGAAAAAACTGGAAATGTGGACCTTGCGGATCGTGGCCGCAGAAAAACTTCAACCATTCGGCATAAGGAATAACATTTTAGTTTTGTTACGATGGTTGTGGTTGAATTAAATCAAATTCACTAAATGGTATGGATAGTAGTTTTTAGTTGGTTTTAGAAAGGATTGCATTTAATTAGAAAATGCTCAAATTTACGAAAGATGAGTATTAGACTGTTCAGTACAGCTGAAATGATCACTTTAAAAGAACCAGAACGCCGTTCTGCCTTTAAAAAAGAACCGGAACACTGCTCCGGACCGTTCCGGCTCAAAGTAAGCCCTGCCCTAACCTAAGGAAAGGGACGGAACAAGTGCTGACTGCGATAACAAGTGTGGTTTAATGCTCTGCACAAGTATATATTACATAGTAGTGATTAGCATAGCATACATACACTGATTTGCTTATACGTTACAAGTAACTGGCAGGTACACTGAACGGAACGAATCATATGGTAACACCTTTAAGTCCCAGGCTTTACATATAATAGCAATAGAATACTTGGGTGTACGAAAGGTGCACACACTGTTAGTAATTACAATACAGACCAGTTTCAATAGGCCCTCGGAGCATAGACCCCCTTGGAGCATAGAAACCTCCCGTTTTCCCATATGGTCAGTACGCCCCTGGTTGAAGCCACAAGCTAGCTCTTTTCATTATGAAGTTTAACAAGCAGGGGCAGCGACTATCCAGTCGCAAACAGTCTTCTGTACGCTTCCGCTTTCGGTATTTTTTTTTGTGTGCCCTGTAACTAATTTTTCGACGCTAAATCTAATGGGGGAAACAGTTTGTCTCTCTCTGGTACCGTTCCGGAGTTGAAAAAGGCGACGGATGGACAAAGTCGTTGCTGTAGTCTTCCCAGCTTTTGCTGTATAGAAGACTAAAAAGGATGCTGTGTCTCAGTTGTACAGACGTAATTTGTAACCAGTAGCAACACAGCCTACATGAATGTGTTGAAATTTGCTCTAAACTTGGTCGCACTTATACGCAGCTCAGCAGCTGAAATGTAGGGAAACAGGAGTAACTTGCCCCTAAATTACAGCAGGGTGGGTTTATTACTCTTATTGAACAGAACCTCTTTCCACCATTCAGATGAGCCTTCGTTAAACTTTATTAGCACTACCACATCAACGGTTTAAAGTCAAGAATTGCTGTATACAGCATCCTACTCAGTGGTAACGGGACATGACTGACAATTCTGGGAAGGTTTACGTTGATTCTAAGTGTGGATAGCTATCAATGAATATTTAATTACGAATGTGATATTGTTGGCACCTGGTTTGTTTTCGTTCTGATCAGTGGTTTAGTAACTATAAATTTTGAAAAATAAATAAATAAAGAACAAAGTGTTTTCGTTACCATCTTTGTTGGCCATCTTAGAATAATAATTTTTTTGGGGCTCCCTTTTATATTTTTATGTGTCGAAGGCCACCTGTATGGTTGAAAAAAAAATTCTTTATCATCAAAAGCCTTAGGGAAATCCAGGCGAAGGCCTTTAAATGATGATGATGCTACACTAAACAGTCGTAGCGCAGCCTCAAATTAAATGAAGCTTTTTCAGCAGAGTTAGAAATAATTGTTACACACTATACATAATTTGTGGGGCAAGTTGATCTGATGGTTAGCAAGACTATCTCATATGCCGCATGTCCTGACTTCGGTCCTGGCCTCAGTCACCCCAGGAATTTTCAGGAAGAGAAGGGTTCTGTGGAGCTTTGTGCTCGTGTGTTTTGCGGCATGTAAAACATCATAGGAATTTCCGAATGGAATTAAACAACAAAAATTGTCCCTCTTGCCTTCTGGTACAATCAATGGTTTCGCCTGAAAGCCATTTAAACATCTAAATATTTACAGTGACCGAAGAAACAGGACATAATATGTTTAAATGTCGATTTTGGGTTAGAAGTGTACTTTAACATAAATTTGCATATGTCTGTAACCGGTTTTAAACTCATAAGCGGTTTAGAGTTGACAAGCCAAAAAAAAAGGGTTTTGTACGCCATTTTAGGACGCGATCTTGTCCTAAGGTTTCGTATACAATTTCGAAAGCCTGTGTGAAAGGAATCCTTTTTATCAAATGTATGGAAATATGTACCAGCCCCACTATATCCAACTCTTCCATGAAAGGTATTGGGGTATAGGGGGTTGTTTCCCTTAATTCTTATTCTTAATTCTTAATTCTTACAGCCATTCCTACTTTTTTCACGTCTTGGGACTTTGGGTTCCCTACATTTTTTTTTTAGTATTGTTTATTCTAGTTTAAAGTACATTTCAAGCTGCTAAAAATGTGAGATTCAGCATGGTTAATTCAAGATCATTTTTAAGAACTTAGAAATCACAAACTTTGTCTCCAGAAATGAATGGAAATTCCATCTTTAACTCCATCTGCATCAAGTTTTTTTAAACACGAAAATACCTAATTTAATTCTGTTCTACAAGAAAAATAGTCGTAGTAAGCTACAAGTTAGTTTAAAATTCCCTATTTTTATTTATTTTCTGTCAACAAATTCTTTACTTTTCCATATTTTCGATATTCAAAATTCCTTTATTTCTTGGAAATAACGTACAGTACATTGTTTTACTTGGAAAGTGACCATCCATTGCAAAATTTACGCTATTTCAAAAATAAAATCACTAAATAATATCTAGTGACGAATTTTCGACAAACGGTGGAAAGATGTTGGCCACGCTTGTCTTCTTCGCTTGTCGCTTGGCTAGGAGATTGTTTTGTTTATCTACGTCGGCTCTTCCTTGCCTCAACTGTCCTGGAATTCAAATAATCCGCTCGCGCGCGACCATTGTTCTTTAGCAGTGGTAACGAGCGGATTTTTCAAATTCCAAGACATCAACGTACGGAAGAGCCGATGTGGATAAACAAAACCCTCTCCCTTCATAGGGCTTGAAGAATACAAACGAAGCTCAAAATCTTTCCACTGTTCGTCAAAAATTCGTGACTGGATGTTATTCTTCATTCTTGCGTTAAAGATTATAAGGGGGGGGGGTTTCTTCCTGTAGGTGTACCGTTATTCGAACTGTCGAAGGAAAAACGCACACGAGGCCGTTGTGTTACAGAGTGGTTTTACCTAGAGCACACCTAGATGTTCGCGCCTCCGACTTTACGGTGCGGGTTGTCAAACCGTGGAACTCGTTACCATTGGGGTTGGTTTGTTCCCAATCCGTCTCTTCTTTTCGGCGGGGTCTGAACACGGTGGACTCGAGTCTTCCTGAGGAGTTCATCATACTATCACACCAATTAACTAATTGTAACTTCAAGTTTACCTTCGGGATCAGCGTCAGTGGCCCTGGCCCTGCTGTCTCCCCTCACACCATAATGGGTATGAAGAACCATCCTTATCATTATTTAGTGATTTTATTTTTGAAATAGCATAAATGTTGCAATATAGGGTCCTTATTTCTTCCTTTTTCGTCCCTGGAACACACTGTTATCTCTTAATCACTCTTCTGTAATATTTTCCTAGGAAAGTGGCAATGTTTAGTGGTTACGCTGAGCAGCACGTGTATGCTGTGTCCTACTTCAACCCAGTTCCAGTCTGCTGCATCAAGACTTCCAACAACGAACTTCAGGTGGTCCGAACTACAGGTCGCCCTCCAGAAGAGATTGTTAACCTGATCACCATCGGAAAGGACCTCTGGGTGCTGGATGCAAAGGGAAGATTCTACTGCTGTGATCTGAATACTTATCGCTGGGACAAAACTACGGTATGCTGTCCCAAAAGCATAGGAAAGCCTTTGTATTCAGTTTTGGTTAGCTTAAAGCGGCTGTAACCTCAAAAACTATGAAGCTTTTTTTTTTAGACTACTAAGCATCGGTATCGAAGTTTTTCGTTATAACTCCTTTGTTATTTCTTTGGCACTTTTATAGTTTGTTTTAGTACTATCTGAGCTAAATTACTAACTACTTAATACGCTTTTTTCTAATAAAAAAAAACTACTTTGTTATAAACTTTAGACTCATTTGTTTGTACAATTTATTTTTTTGCAAGGTGTATGCGTGGGCTTAATCCAACAGACCAGTCGCGTGCACAGGTCTCCGAGACGGCAGGGATAACTTTTAGTAAAAGGATACAGTAAGTTTTGGTGGACATTTCTTCTGTATTTTTACAACAATACTCGGGAAAAAATTCCGGGAAAAATTACCGCACACTTTCACAATCAGGATGGCAGCTTTGTCCAGTGAATTTTCGGTAGCTTGAGCTGCCGTCTTCTTCGGGCCTCAAGGATATGGCTCGGACTTTCTACATTTTCCACTCCAGTTCGACGAACTAGCGCATTTGAATTTGGCTGGCAACCAAATTCCCAACCAAGGTTGCCAGCCAACTTAAAATGCGCTAGTTCTCTTTCACAGTTAACGAAATTATACCCCTAACTATACTGTGCCTCTTGAAATTCCTTTCCAATGCTACCAAACCCAACCGGAAGTACCTACCGGTAGTCGTGCTAATGAATCATGATTAGTGCATAGTATATGCCGTAATGGAAAATATAATACTGCCCAAAATTTTGTGTGAAAAGCACTAAATTTGGTATGGATGCACATGAAGGTTAACTAGAAAAAAAAAACAACTATGATAGCAAGTTCAAAACCCCCTGGGGGTGAGGGTGACTTAATCCGCCCGCCCCCCCCCCCCCCCCAAAAAAAAGTTATTTGGCTGTAACTCCTTAACCGTCACTAAATCAAAGGCATAATGTGAAGCAAAAATGTTCAGCACACAATTCAGGACAGGAAAGGTGGTATGCACTTTTACGTAAAAGCAACCCTTACAATGGCACAGTCTGTTAGATGTAATTCTGTTACACTTGTCATCTTGTGGGAGTCTGTGACCCCAGAAAATTGCATTATTGCATTATCTAAAGACATTTCGTTACTCACGTTTTCGATTTTGTCCGGCCAGCCGTCATTAGGGTAACGATATACTGATGAAAGCGTTTTCTCGAAGATGATTGGTCAAAATCGAGGTTTCAATGGTTTCAAGGTTCATAACTCTCCAGCCCGGTGGTCGTTTGGAAGGAGGTTCATAAGGTACTAGCTGAAAACCCGCCAAAAATGACGGGTCCTAATGTTAACGGATTGAATACGAGCGAAAATTGTACTGAATAGCGAAATTGAAATAGGACTAAAAAAATAAATAGGCCTAAATATCGGCTTAATGGCCCATCCCGGAAAACGAACTCTCCAGGTCAAAATACATCCCCCTATTAAATGTGAGAAAGATCAGATGATGTTAGGCCTAAGTAATGGGAAAGGCCTACGTAATGGGAAAAGCCTAACGAAAACAGAAGCTAAGGCCAGGCTTAGCCACTGGACGACTTACCCGGGTTTTTCCTTAAGTCCGTAAATAAAGCCTGATAAGGGCCTGAGTGAGTCCCGAGAAAGGCACCGAAAGTGCCCCTCCCTCCCTGACTCAAAGCACGTGATTATAGGAATTAAAAACACTTTGAGGAAAACGCCGTAGAAGGGAAATTGCTTCTTATCAGCAAATCAACACGAAAAGAAATTGCTTCTTACCAGCAAATCAACACGAAAAGAAATTGCATGGTTATTTAAAGCGAAAATATTGAATTTGTTTTAGTTCCGTGGTTCAGCCTTGGCTTTTCGCAACACGCTATTTACATTGTGCAGTTGGCCATTTTCAAAAGTGAGGCCCTGAACCTGAAGGCGCAATGCTTGCGTCGTTGCAGAACTGCGTATTTTCTCATTTGTCCGTGCTTGCTCCCTGTGCATTAAACAGATCACCAGTGAAACGACGTAACAGTACAATTTCCAAGTTCCACCCAGAGTTTGATGACATTTATTCCTAGTCGTGCTGATTGTTATAAAAGAAGTAATATTTGTTTGTGTCTGCGGCCTTGCAGTGCTGGAAACACCGGTTCTCGTCAGATCCCCGAAGTTAAGCAGCATTGGGCTGGATTGATACTTGGGTGGGTGACTGCCTGGGAATCTGGCTGTTGCAGACATAGGGCTTCGGGCAGATGACCAGGAGTGGTTAACGCTCGTTAAACCCTTTTTTTTTTTTTATTTGTTTCTTAGTGATATGAATAGTGACAGAGCTAAAGAAGAACTGGCGTTTGTTACTGATTGTTACAGGGCATTGCCAGCCACGCTCCTTTTTTTTTGGCTACTGTACCAAGAATGAACTCGCTTGACCTCTTTCATTGCTGGGGATCGGTAATTTCGGCTGGCAGTGGTTGCAGTTACTGTTGCTGGCGTATTATATGTATGATATACATTCTAGGTTAAATTTTGTTTACCGGGTATGCGTTTTAGTTCGAAGTCATATCCATTTAAATACACAGGGTGTTTCAAAAGTTCCAGAACACCGTAACTTCTGAACGGGTCATCTAAAGAAAACGTCCATTTGGGAATGTAAGTTGGGCTAAGGGAGCTATCTAATGGCATGGGGGTACATCAGCTTCCCGGCCCCAGGGAATAACTTTTTATTTTCAAATCTAAAGCCCCATCGAGTTGTACCTCATGTTAAAGGCTCTGCAAGAGAAGAAAGATGGTGAAAGGCCAACAACGATACCTTGAGTTTAACAAAATTACAGGAGATCAAAGTTCCAAAATGGTCACCATACTCCTACTCCACCCTGATGCCTGGGAAGTTGTACAAACTGTAACCAGCCATCAAAATGTGTCCCTGATAACCTATCAACAGACACCTTGGATGTGTGCCCCCCCCCCTTGAAAAAATCCCCAGAGGATGTGCACCCCCACGAAGAAAAAACCCACAGAGAAGCGAATGATAGCAACAACCACTTCCAAAAGGGTTACAGATGAAGGAAACATCTTGCATCATGCTCTACCCAAGGTAATGAACAAATGTTGACGGGGGGAGAGAGGAGGAAGACATGCTTCCTGCCTCATCCAAGAAAACATCTCCAGAATGCTCGCTACCAAAACGAGAATGATCTAATCACTCATGATGTGCAGTCTACAAGAGGTACTCAAACTGTGCTCCTGCGACCTCCTGACAATGATTAAATCTTTGTTCGAACGATTGATGTACGTTGCCAAGCATGAATTATCCATTGTCGTAATTTTGTGAGATTATCAGGTTTTGTCTGGTAAACCTTTTCCTTGAAGTAGCCCCACAGAAAGAAATCAAGGGGTGCTAGATCAGGAGATCTAGCTGCCCACTTGAAAGGGCTACGTCTGCCTGTCCATCACTGAGGAAATTCTGTGTCCAGATAATTGCATACAGGTAAGAAAAAATGTACTTCTGATGAGGTACTTCTGACCGTTTAACGTAGCATCAATAAAAAAAAGGGGGGGGGGACCTACGATATTGTTGCCCATGATTCCCATCCAAACATTTAGTTTTAGTGGTCAATGAGTTGAGTTTCCTAAAACTAATGAGGATTTGTGTCAGTCCAATGTCGACAACTATGCCGGTTTACCTCATCGTGCAAAGAGAAACGCGATTCATCACTGAAACAAATGCGGGAAATAAAATTCGGATCATTACGAGTTACATCTGCCTTCTGTTCACAAAATTGAAGACGTCTATCATGATCATCTTCGTTCAGTTCGTGAAGCAACTGCACCTTGAACGGATGAAACTTGTTTGCGAAGAGTGCGATGGACCGTACTTTTTGGTAGACCTACTGTTTCAGAGGCAGAGCATAGAGATTGCTTTGGATTAATGGCGAATTCGCCTACAACGTGAGGCTCAACTTCTTCAGTACAAATAGAAGGATGGCTAGATCTTGGAGCCGCTTTGATGGTAAATGTTGCGCGGAACACATAACATACAGACACCGGCCTGTCCAGGTATCCTGCATTAAATAAATGCATAGTTTCACGGTTATTGTGATGAGCTTTGCCACAAAGGAAGATCATTTCGACCCTAACTTCATTTGATCAAGCTATTTCGACCACTTCGTAAAACAGTCCAATGAGACACACAAACGACAGCAAAACAAAGATTCTCAGGGAGAAAAAACGGGTACTCTATTCGAAATTCCGTGCTCTCGGTTCCAAGCAGTAATCGACCATTTCAATGTACTTCACACTGTAAGGAAGGAGAAAGGGTTACCTGTACTAATGATAGACACTGACTACAGTACTGATTGTGACATCACACTAGAAATATCTGCACTAAACATGCAGGTACATTTTGTTGTCCTCAGGTAAAAACATGGATAATTTCCTCAGTACTGTACATGTGGTTGGGAGAGACCATTTGGTCAAGGTAGTTAGATTGGCAAAGGCCATTTGGCCACAAAAGCATTCCCCTACCTCACTTTTCGTCTAATCCACCTACTGATTTAATTGTACTCTGGGTAGTACAGGATGCAAGATGTTTCCTTCATCTGTAACCCTTTTGACGAGGTTGTTGCTATCATTCTCTGCGGGGGAGGGGCGGGGGCACATCCTCTGCAGAATCTTTTTCGGGGGAAGGAGGCGTACATTCAAGCAAGGTGTGTGTTGGTTGGGTATCAGGGACGCATTTTGGTGGCTGGTTACGGTTTCTACGACTTCCCAGGCATCAGGGTGGAGTAGGAGTCTACCGGCCATACTCCCGTAATTTTGGTTAAATTCAACGTATTATGTGGGCCTTTCGCCATCTTTCTTCTCTTGCAGAGGCCTTCAACATGAGCTACAATTCGATGGGAGGTTACAATTGAAAGTAAAACGTTACACTCCTGGGCCCCTTTGCTGGAGAGGAGCTGATGTTGCCCTATGCCATTAGATAGCTCCCTCAGACCCACTTACATTCCCCAAAGGACGTTGTCCTTAGTTTACCCGTCTAGAAGGTATTAGGGCGTTCTGGGACTTTTGGGACACTCTGTATAAAGCCCAACACTAGATGTGAGCTGCCAAATGAACCTTCTACCAAAAGAGTATTGATGGAATCTTTTCACCCCAAAGACTAGAGTTAATTGCTCATGGTCGAATTGGGCATAGCCAAGCTATCGTCTATCTTCACCTAAGAGCAGAACATGAGTCAGTGTGGTGCTCACCCCTAAAAGAGACGCTTCGCACAGTTTGATTGGCAAAGTCCGGTCATAAGGTGCTAACATCAGCTTTCAGAAAAGCAGTTTTAGGTGGTTGCACTGCATTCGAACGAGCTTCTCTCCATTCTAAGGTAGCTTTAGGAGACAACTTGTTCCATGGAGACAATATGGTTGACAGGTGAGGGATAAACTTTCCATATTGATTAATGAACCCCAGGTACGATTTTAGTTCTGTGATATTGGTTGGTTCAGGAGCCAGTCTGAATCAAGCACCATAAGCATTCCTAAGCTATCAAGTTGGAAACCCAGATATTAGATGAGTTTACATTTTTCTTTCTTAACCTTAATTCCACCATTTGGTCATTCGATCCTATTATCTTCGGTAATGGTCTGCTAACTTCCAAAAACTTACACCATGAGAGTTTTCAGATGGTGCTACTATTAAAGGTGGGCTGGGAATGCTAGTGATTTACAATGTGAATGTGTTTGAAGAGCACTGCCGTTCGGAGTTTGAAAACAAATACTGACAAAATTACAGCAGAGAACAAAAAAATCTGCCAAGACAGAAAAAGGGTCAAAGGCTTTTAGCGAGCGTTAACCACTCCTGGTCATCTGCCCGACGAAGCCCTAAGGCCCTATGTTTGCAGCACCCGGATTCCTAGTTAGACACCCACCCAAGTAGAAACAAAATCCAAGTAGAAACAATAGGTTACTCAAGTTGGATGTAGTGTATTTGAAGTTTGAGCAGAACAGCAATGTTGCTGCTTGCCACTCATTGTTGCTTTATAGAAACAAATTATCACCTTTGTTTGTTGTGAAGGGAAATGCAGTAATAAATAAATACGGATGAAAACCTATTTACGTTGCCTTTTGGACTTAAATATCAGACTGCCTGAGCGGGGAATCGAACACCGCAATGCAGTAATGGTTCAGCAGACTGCACATCTGACGAAAAAAATTGTTAAATGTCAAATAGTTATTTCGAGTCAGAATTCAATGCTGAAGCCAGATAACTAGTCGACATTTTGACTTATTTTTCAGTCTTATTAAGACTAATGTTTGGACTAATCCTTAATGTTGATGTGTATCGTATGCACAATTAGAATTTAATACATAAAACTAACATGATGACAGTTTGGAGTTAAAAAAAGGCAGCAATAGGTAGGGAGTTAGTGGACTTCCCATATTTAAGAACACTTGATGCAGATATAGAAAGAACTAGACAAAACACTTTATTTGAATGGTTTAATATGGTAAAGTTGACTAATTTTCGATTTTAAAAGTTTTGTGAATGTTTCACAAATCTTGATTATCTACAAGGATAATTGTAAAGCATACAGTAAAACAAATGTAAATGCGAATTACATCGGGGTATGAGCTATTACATCACACCAGTCTATTTCAGTAATTCAGCATCGAAAAAATTAATGACAAAAAGATAATCCTTAAAAAGGCAATGTGTATTTTAATTGAGACAGTTAAATGATGTCTATGCAGTGTGCAGTGTGCGTAACATGCTAGCAGCAATGAAAAGGTGGCAGTTTTTAACGTGGTAACTGCCATGGTTAGACAGTGGAACAAACACATTTAAGAGTACTCGATGGAGATAGAGACCACATAGGCAGAGGTGATTTGCATGGTTTAATCTGGTCAAATCGACAAATTTTTTGTTCTAACATGTTTGGCAAATGTTACTCAAATCATTATTTGTAAGAATAATCGAAAGCTTATGGTGAAAATTTTAATCATGCCAATAACCCGACAGTGTGTGATATCCAATCACACATAATAATGGTTCAGTCAAATACTAATAAAAAGATGATTACAATTATCCTTAATGGCAATATCCATTTTCAATGGGAATATAACTCCTACAGAGAAGAGACATAGTGACTTATTGTTTAAACAGAGTGCAAAGTTTGGTGTCTTTTGGACTAGTCAAGTTGGTAATTTATAATTGCTCAAGTTTTTTTTTTTGATGCCAAATTAGGCCACGAAAAAAAATCAGTTGGTTCTCAGGCCCTGCCTGGTGGTCAAATTTGCCCCTGGTCATCGCTTTTTATTTGCTAGCAAAAACTGTGTTTGTTACTGTACAAGAAAACCAATTTAGTTATCTGAAAATAATTATTATGTACGGATGTATCATCGTATCACCGTATCATCGTACGTTCATAGTTTTTGGAAGTTAGCAATGGAAGTTAGCAGACCATTACCGAAGATAATAGGATCGAATGACCAAATGGTGGAATTAAGGTTAAGAAAGAAAAATGTCACCTCATCTAATATCTTTGTTTCCAACTTGATAGCTTAGGAATGCTTGTGGTGCTTGATTCAGACTGGCTCCTGAACCATACGTATCACCGTATCATCGTACGGTGTTTGCGTTCGCTCGCAGGACCGGCAGAGCACCTTATACTTTTTTTCGTAAACAGTTCCGATAGGCGGGTTGTTATTGTCAGGTTCGTGTGGTTTTGTTGTTATTGACAGTTATGTTAGGTTAGGTAAGTTTTGGGTTTGGCATTTCATACTGAGGTATAGTTAACTAGTTAGGGTTTGGCATTTCATACTGGGGCAGTTAATTGGTTAGGTTATGATACTGATGACTTAACGAGTTTTCGCAATTTCGGATTAATTTGTAGTGCCTTCCGTGAAAATTAAAGGTAGGTTTTTTTTCTCTTTTTTCGAATTTCGGGCCATGTGCGTAAAGTAAACTTGATCCTCTATTGTTTATTTTACTATCGAAAGTGCTCGTGGAATAAATTTATAATTCTGCCTTTATTGTGTAGGGCTGCCCCTGCCTTCTAATCCGTTAGCTACGCACCTATGCACTATCCCATTGCCTCACACGTTTGTCGAATTGATACTACAAAAACTGTTACACTAAATAATCGATTAAACAATAATTACCTGATTAGCAGGAGCCACATAACTACCCGAATTGCCAATACGCGTAGAACTACTGGGACAGCCTTGCCGGCGAACTGTAAAATATCCGCTACTATTTTTTCTTTTTCAGTGGTTTGCCCAAAACCGAACAACAGATAGAATTCCGTTTTCCGTGGATGTTGTCAAAACCAGAAATAAGCTGGGCCAGTTCTGGTTTAACTTTTTTTTCATACAGAAAAATAATTGGCAAAAATGTTTAGTCAAGGATCTAGATCCATTCATATGCAAACGATTTAATCATAAACGGTTGCCTACCAAGCAAACAATTTGCTGGCACGTGTTCTCATTGAAAATCAAAGAACATCGACTGCTATTCAGGCACTTCCGGTCTGGCGCTAATAATTGAAACGCATGACCCGTTCAAATAAACGACTCGAGTGGGACTTGATGTCATTAGATAATCGCTACGACTCAATCCCCTTCTGCATCTCACAAACTGGTTTATGCATGAAATGCATACGCAGTTAAAAAGGAATAAATCTCACCGAAAATGTCATGTTCGTTGTTCAGCTTTGCTGCACATCTCTGTTACCTTGGAGCTGAGAAGAACGCCCACTACTTCAACAAAGATATTTTCAATAAAGAAATGAAGCACGAAGGCTGCGAAATAACAAAGGATGTACTTATTATTTTTACAAAAAGCATTATTTTTTCCCAAATTTCTGCCTTCCTAGACGAATGCTCCCAGCAACTTCGTGTGGAGTTCCTTTCCATTCTTAGCGAGAACTGCCATTTAATGAGTGAAAGTTCGTGTTTTAATCTTGCTGTTTGTACTTTGACAGGTTCGAATTTTAATCTTGTTATTGTTTGCAGTTGACGGTTTTTTTTGGACAAAAAAAATATCAGCAGATATCTGCCTACCTACTACGATTTAATGCAGTGAAACGGAATATGTAACAATTGGTCCTATACGCGTTGTCTTCCAATTTTTTTTTCGCTGAGGGGAGAGAGCTACTAGAAAAAAGAAGGCCTTCCAAGGGGGGATTTGTTAGTGCGAGTGAAGGGGGGGGGGGCAAAAAAAATTCCCTGCCACAAACCCAATCCTTCGACAAACTCCGAGTGGTGCATAAAGGTTAAAATAAAAACAGTAAAACATGTATTGCCAGCCACCAAATGGTTGGGAACACATTGGTAGAAATAGAGAACTGGTGGAAAATATTTTTTTTTCATTCCATCCTAACAAATGTTTTCTTTCGACTTATTGGGTGGCAGCGAATACATTTTTTTGCTACCTAAAACTGGCTTCTCTTTTAGATTGTTTCACTCGTTTTGTGTTGTCAGCCTGAATAAATTGAGAAAGTGGCATAATTTACAACTACAATGGAGCCAGCCAGTGGTCGAAATTTCTGTGCAGGTAGGACAATATACGAAAACAAGTGGTAAAAGAAAATTCTTATTTGTTTTCACATCCTATTGGAGAGCTTAGGGTGTTTACCCCCCCCCCCCCCAGTTCTGATCGCACTGAAAACAGATTTTGTAGTACTTCATGGAGATGAACTTACTTGCATTTATTTCACAAACCAGCTTATCCACTGTATGCCGAGTTCTTTTTTTGTCCTGAATCGAATTTTCGTATAGGGTTATATTTTATACGGGACAGAATTGTCGCACTGTATATAATATAGGGACCTAATTTTCAGGAAGCGAATTGTCCGGGACCCATTCAAATACTGAGCGAACTCCGCGTTCGTATTGTTAGAATCATCGTAATATAAAAGATGTTACAGAAGAGTGAGGGGGGGGGGAGCGAATCTGAAAAATGTGTCACGTCACATGTTTCATTTGTTATACCAAAAAACGACTATTAGGATAACTATTTGAGACACAATCAAATCCATTATAATAGAGCTTCACATGTAATGTTCAAGGGACATCCAGACTGTCTTATAACATTCCACCTGCCTTATAACAGCCACGCGCAGATCAGTAGTATGGTATCACCAAAAATCAGAGTAGTATAAGAATCAGTTCCACTGTCTAACTCAAACAATGCTAAATTTGGGTATACCTAACTCTCTCGTAACTGATTCAATGCTATTTGAGATTTGAGTCTGTAACAGCTCTAATGCAATTCGAGTTTGAAGATTTCAAATTTTCCTCATAACAGATTTCAATGCTGAGGGAGCTAGCATGGCGAGTTGTGTGCACAGTAGTATTGGGGCGTGGGCTGACGCTCTGCACGCGTGGTATCAACCGAGTGTAGTGGAGGAGGGAAAGAGAAACATGGGGCGCGCACAGTTATCTATAAGGAAAGACAATCTGTTGATAACTATAACGCTTTTTAATATAGATTTATTATTAAAAATGAATCAAAGACGAGTCAAATGAAACAAAAATATACAGGGTGGTCCAAAAGTCGGGCCTACCTGAATATATCCTAAATGGTGTAAAATATCCTGAAAACAAGTTTGTAGTAATAATGAGTAAACAGCGGGGATTCAGATGAGTGTAAAGACGATGACCTTGAAGACCTCCATCAAGGTCATCACGTTGGTAGGAAGCACTGTACACCATCAGTGCAAATTTGAAAGTTGTAGGTAATCATTAAAAACTGCCAACCCAAGAAACAGAATGGAAATCCATGTAGAAACGCCCGAGTTATGTGCACATAAACTTCACTGCAAGAGCTACTTGTCAAGCAGTGAAGCACACCGCACACTTCTGGAAAAGCTCGAAAAGAAAACTTGAGCTGCAGCACATCTCGGCCGGAATTCAACTACTCCCAATTTGGAACCATGCAGTCATCTTGTAATTGGGGGGGAAGAGTTCTTTCGTCTAGTCTTTGTAAGGGGTCATGAAGTGTTAGTCTCTGGCAAAGGGATGGAAGCTAGAGAAGATGTAAACAAACTAGAGGGGAAAATTAAAGGTTAAGCTCCAATAACACATTCATCATTGGAATATGATTCTTTCAATGTTTTTGGGAACATTTTATTATTTGTAATCAGTCTTGTTCTTTCTTTAAAAACTGTCACGGCACATTTTTCACATCTACTAATTAGAGTTGACTACAGATATCATCGATGGATAGCCTAAGAACGAATATGAAACCTTCCTTTTTTTTATACGTATTTCCTGGGGAATGAAAAGGAATAGAGTTTTGTTTTGTACCAGTTAATAGGGAGCTGGTCAAGATTTTAGTCAGTCTCGTGGAAGGGTGGGGTTCGAAATTCTGTCGGTCCCGAAGTCAATCAAGCTCTTCCCACACCCCATTTCTGACTCAATAGTAGAGGTTACGAAAACAGCCTTCAAGTTGCAAGTTTGCAGCTTTTGTAAGTGGTTTACAGTTATGTACGCCCATGTTATTTGTTTAGAACCCACTAATAACATGTCTGACCACATACCACACCCGTTGGTTCTGAACAATAAAATGGTGACAGAAACATTGTTCAAATTAATACACAAAACTGGCTAATACCCGTAAAACAACAAACAAACATGAAATAAACAGCGTTGGGATAACTGTGTACAACAGACCGGAGATGGCTAGCTGGTCACTGCCTTCTAACCTTTCCATTTGCTTCACTGCTTGACAAGTAGCTCTTGCAGTGAAGTTTATGTGCAAAAAAGGGGTATTTTGCACATAACTCTGGGGTTTCTACATGGATTTCCATTCTGTTTCTTGGGTTGGCAGTTTTTAATGACTACCTACAACTTTCAAATTTGCACTGATGGTCTACGGTGCTTCCTTTAGAAGTTAGCAACGTGATGACCTTGATGGAGGTCTTCAAGATCATCGTCTTTACACTCATCTGAATCCCCGCTGTTTACTCATTATTACTATAAACTTGTTTTCAGGATATTTGACACCATTTAGGATATATTCAGGTAGGCCCGACTTTTGGACCACCCTGTATATTACGAGTAAAAACTAACTTACAGTCTAACTTAAAATTATGGAAGAGGGAAATTGGAAGAATTTTAATAAACAAAAGATGGAAAGGTAGGACTTCGACAAAGCTAAAGGGTAGTTAAAAAAAAAAAAGAGGATGGGCCAGATAGCCTAAGTCCTTCAAATTTCGTTTATATTCATTAAAGCTATATCGTTTGGCCCATCACGATGAATGTTGTCTTTCACTCACTGTTGGAAGTACGTTTCTAATAGGCCTTTCCGCTGCTGGGACATCACCGTATTCATTCAGGTTGGCTGGCGGAGGGTAGCAACCAACAATCTCGTAGTATTGATCAAACAATTGCTGTTAACGTTGAGCCCCGAGCGCTGAGCGCAATTTAGAGCACGGTGACATCGGAGCCATTTCCACTTCTTAGTTTTAACAATCGACTGCCATTTGCTTCTCTTACCTTTTCCCAGATGTAATCCCAGTACTAGTGCTGGGTATGGCTTTAATTTGTGGCGAAATCGATGGACTAGGACTGGATGGTGTACCGATTTGCTCATTTCTGCTTTTTGTCAAATCCGGAGTGGGTAAGCCTACTTCAGATTCCGTGCCAGTTTGCGACGCATCATCAGAATCTAACTATTCTCTCACAACGAAATCGGGCTGGGGCAAAGGTTGGGCACAACATCAACTCGCGAAGTAGCATCGGATTCGTTGCCCTCTTCTGCCGAAATCGATGGGCCAGGGCTGGCTATATCACCAATTTGCGAAGTTGCATCTAACTCGCTCCTTCCTCTCGACGATGGGCTAAGGCTGGCAACGCTATCAATTTGGGACGCATGATCAGACTCTCCTTCCACATCCGAACAGAGTTCGCTTGGCGACGCAGGGCTGTAATCCATGCCGCTTAGTTGTCAGAAACGAACCGAATAGATTTTTCCTTTCTCTCACTCGAACGTACGCTAGGGAGACATTCCTAGGGAGCGCTTCTCTCTAGCCTTAAGGCTGCGAGCGGCTTCCTCTTCACTTGTTACTTCCTCTTCACTTGTTATAATTTACCTGTTATAATTTACCTAACAGAAAGTCCGGGAATGGGCGAGTATATTATCTTTTGCTCATTAGCTTTGTGCGTGGGTTAATGTATAACGCTTTCCCCATCATACGACTTTACGATGAGCGAAGTAGAGCTATTTTTTGTGTGATCCGTCGTATTATGTGCTTAGCATATAAGGATTCTCTCACCCTACGGCTTCCTCTTTTTTTTCCTCCATCGCCGCTGTCTCGATTTATCACCTCCCGTCTTTTAAGCATATGCGCAAAAACGCTCCCACCCAAAAGAATTAGCATTAAAAACGTGCATAGAAGCAGGGGACAAAAATAAAACAACAGCTTATTAAAATTCACTATCCCCGAGGCTGCACATCCATAAATGGTCACGAACTACGTTTCAACCATCTCATTGGCTAACTCGTAATATATTGCTAGATAAAAAATAAATACATTAGCTTAAATATGCGGCAAACCTTCAAGGTACGCTTATTAAAATTCACTGTCCAGAGGGCTGTACATTCCTAAATGGTCACGAACTACGTTTCAGCCATCTCATTGGCTAATATATTGCTGCATAAAAAATAAATACCGGACCTTAAATAAGCACCAAACCTTCGGGGTATAACGCTGTATAAGGTGCCGAAGCTAGTTTTCGTCTCTGATTGGTTACTGAGTGCATTCCGTACGGGTTGGCTCGAAGTACAAATGGTGGCCGGTTTTCGTACTCCCCAATCTCTAACCACTTTTCTGGCCAAGAAGTTGATCAACTCTCCCGCAATCTTCACTCAATGTAAGTAATGCTTCATATATTTACCGAGTCGTTTCTACTAGTAGCTATTCCTGAAATATTTTTTTGTTATTAAGACTTAGCCCACGTTGTAAAATAAGCCGTGTGTTTTTTCTTTTTTACTAGAAAATATCTCCCAAATCCAAAAAAAAAAAAATGGCAGGCGTTAACAACTAGTTGAAAAGCAGCAGCAAGTTAATTACTTGGGTGGCGTTTACGTACAGGCCTCTTCATTTATGGGGAAAGCATATGTGAATATACGTAAGATGGTCGTCAGGGTTAATGCTCTATGTCCCTCAAGAAATGGGATCACCTTTGGCCAAGTTGATTGAAAAGAGTATATTCGTGAAAAAGATTTTTTAAGTAGAGAAAGCGTGAACGGCTTCAGGCACACCTGGACTTTTGGAAGGGTTAATTTGATCCTAAATAGGCACTTACATTTTTACAAAATGACGGGAATTTTCCACAGGGACGATAGAAAAAAATATATCGCTCGACCAAATACAAATTGGTGGGCTGTGAGTTACCAACATTCTGTTACGGAGAGTTAACGGAATTGTTAATGAATTAGAGGCTTCCAGAGTTTAAAAAATGTAATCATTTTTCCCTGTCTCACTCTCTTCCACAGTGCAAAATGGATTACTACTATGGAAATTGTTTTCCACTCTCTGGCCTGAACACGATACGTGTAAAAGCTGACGAAACTAGCATTAAAATTGTTATTGGCGCCCGTCCAAAAATGTGGCGATTACTCAGGAATGGATGATGCTTACAAGTAAAATATGCGACCGCGAAGCCTGACATCCCCTAGATTTGCGGGTCGGGGAATTGAGCTGTAAAACAGTTACAGAAAACGTCATTTCTTTGAAAAGCAGAGGCGGCACTGTCGTACTGAACGAATTAGATATTTTGCATTTTCGGTATTTAAAGCCTGCAGTTAAGTCACACAACTGCCACTCTCCACCGTGAAATAATGAACGCGTTGAGTGGCATTGACACCTCTATTCAGCAGTCAGCACACGTACAGCCTCCCGCTTCTTCTTCTACCAAGCGCAAAGACGCGGCCTTCAAACCGAAGCACATAAAAAAATAAGTAAAATCTTCGGAAAAATGCCCTCTAGTCACTCCATCTGAAACGAGCGACGTTGAAATTATAGCAGCGGTGGAAAAGAACAAAATACAGGAAGAATGTACCCGCTGTTTACAATCACTCATGGTTATCTGTTGGAGTGCTGCATACTGAGTGCTGATAAGCATTGCCCAGGGTGCCAAAATAACTCCGTTGCAAAAATCTCACCCTGTATAATACCCATAATTTTTCTTTTTCCTTTTTTTCAATCCTAGCCTGTTCTACAACGTCGCTAGCGCAATAACAGCAATGGGGGGGGGGCACGTCGGGGGAAGAGAGAGAGGAGAACGGCAGCACCCGAGCCAGAACAGGCAATTAATAACGTATTATTTAGCATTACTAAATGTCGCGGTAAGTAGGGGAAATGAGAGAGAGGAGAACTGCAGCTCCGAGCCAGAACAGGCAATTAATAACGTATTATTTAGCATTACTAAATGTCGCGGTAAAAGGAATAACAAATTCAAAACAACGGCGGTAGTATACAAGTCAAACTAAAACCGGTAACTCCTCAGTATTATTTATCTGACGACAGACTCGATCCGTTGTAGTACATTGATAATTTATTCGAGCAAATTTTTGACTGAGTCCTATCTACCACCCATTCTCACGATTTGGTAGGATTGACAATTTGCGGGGACGGAGTAGAAAACTGTCCGTTTCTCCCTTTTATTAAAAGGCAAAACATCCTAGTTGAGAATTTGTTAGCTTTATTTCTGAAACTGAACCAGTCAGCAAAAAGTTTAGACATTTTTTTCAAAATGGGACGTTAAAATAACAGTTATCAATACAGTAGGCGGTTCGGGCACGTTTCCCAAGAAAAAACAGGCGCGCACGAACGTTTCCCTTTGGTTAGAATGAGGCTTCCACTCTTCCATCGTTTATATCAAGAATGATGGGGACAATATCTGCCTATCTCGCAGTCTGTATGGCTCACTGGGATGATCGGCCTCTGTACAAGAAACTGCGAAACTCCTCCCAACTCCAAAAACAACTTGGGATGCATCTCCACGAAGCCGCGTCAGTAGCGCTTCGCCCAAACGGGTATAGCCTAGTAGATTTGAATGAATTTCAAAACTATTTGTCGACCCTCGGTTTTCAGATCGTGGTATTCGAGAGAGTAGGAAGTAAGTGTCAAATTGTATACGAAGGGTCACCGGGTCAGAAAAGAATATATCTGTTGCTACACAGCTCTCACTATGTCAGGAGTCCTTAAACCTAGGTTCTTGTTCAGTAGTCATTTCTTTTGTCACGTATGCATGCGTCCTTACAGTCACAAAAACCGCATCAGCTGCCACAGTTTAAGTGCCTCAGCTGTCACAGTCCCAAACACCGTTGCTTCCTCAAACAGTGGATCCAATGCCCTATTTGCAACCGACTTTTTCGCAATAGCGACTGTTTCAACTGACATTTTTCCGTCCAACCCCCCCTTTAAAAATGCATCCGTTTGTAGATCTCTACACAAGTGTAAGATTTGTTCTTTGACATACCAAGGCGACCGAAACACGTCCCACCATTCCGGAAAAAGACGGTGCAAAGTTTGCAAGCAATGGGTCCTGCCTGAACACCGTTGCTATATTCAACCGGTACCCATGCCGAGAAGAAAGCAGCTCGAATTATAGCTTACCTTTCTGAAACGACGCAAAATAAAAGGGTGCTTGACCACAACGACAAAGAATTTTTCCTCCATGAAGTAAACCTCGCAGTTGCCAACGTAGCCTGCGAAGCGTGTTTTACTTCCGACAGCTGTACATTATGTGTCGTTTTTGACAATGGGGCTGCCACTTTGGACGAATTCTGCGAGTGGTCGTTTACAACGCACGGCAATGATGCGGACACATGCGCAGTCGCACATGCAGCTTCGGGATTTGATTTAATATTAATCTGCGCTGGGCGTTAGATCGAGGTATCTTCAATTATTCACAATGGTAATAAAATCCTCACGGCGAAGGTGGAAGGGCTTCGTTTTGTTGACTCCCACAGATTCATGCCACTAAGCCTAGCTAAACTACCAGCTAGTTTGGGTTTTGGACGCCTCGGTACGAAAAGGAACATTTCCACATCGCTACAACCAGCCTAGCAACTACAACTACGTAGGACCCATTGGAATTTTATGATGTAGACAGTCTCTCAGGTAGGCAAGAAATGATAGAATGGCATTCTGAAGAGAGACAGCGGCGTTGTTTTCGATTTCAAGAAAGAACTAATTGCTTATTGTAGCAACGATGTTGCCGTTTTGATGGCCTGCTGCGTTTAAATTCAGGGAGCTGATTCAAGAGATATGCCCATTCATGGAACCGTTAC
>JAHWFP010128854.1:58006-70631 GCA_023313725.1 Lithobius niger | reverse complement strand
TCGCGCGAGGGGATATCTCCTACACGTACATACATACCCGTCCTACTAAAACTCTCCCACTAACACTCCCTACCTTTCCCTTCAATAAAGGGTCGTTTCAAAAGGAGACTCATCTTTCTCGATCCTACACGGTCTTCCCGTAGGACGGGCAAAGAGGAGGAGCCTGGGAACTCCAAGCCAACTTCCTTTTTTTTCGTGCAGGGGGATATCTCCTACATGCCTACCCTGCTAACACTAACCTCTCCTGTGATGTTAAAAACGGGGGCAAAATGACGCCCGTTTTGGGTGGTGGTTACCTATTAATCTCTAAGGAGGTTTTTTAAGGCTTCTAAACCACCTACTATGCTACTCTGAACAAAACAAGATAGGTACGATCCAAATGTTTTCAGTCCAGATGAAGATCCCTCAACAAAAAGAACCAGCCAGTACAGATGAAGACCCGACCCCCCCCCCAAGAAACAATAAAAAGATATGTCCCCCCCCCACCCAGTTTTTCTCTTTCACGGTCAAGAACCAGAAGGTTCTTTCTTTTTCAGAGAGAACAGATTTAGATATAAGACTAACCGTACGCACCATACTAAAAACACCCATCCCATAACCACCAGTTTTTTAATGCTTCTAAACCGCCTACTCTGCTACTCTCAACAAACAGGGTAGGTACAATCCAAAGTCAAAGTACAGATGAAGAACAAGAAACAAAAGATCTGTCCCCCCCCACCAAGCTTTTCTCTTTCAGGCCAAGAAACCGCCTACTATGCTACTCTCAACAAAACAAGGTAGGTACGATTTAAAGTACAGATGAAGAACAAGAAACAATAAAAAGATCTGTCCCCCCACCAAGTTTTTCTCTTTCAGGCCAAGAACCAAAAGGTTTTTTCTCTTTGACAGATGACACTTTGTCGATAAAAGTCCTACCTTTTTTGTTTATTAAAATTCTTCCATTTCCTAAGTTAGATGTAAGTTAGTTTTACAACAGATTGTCTTTCCTTATAGACAGCAACAAAATCCCTCTAAAACTATAGTCAAGTACATGCCCACGTTGCAATACTACCGTGCACACCAACTCTGCCATGCTTAAACCTATAGTCAAGTGCGCACCCCATGCTTCTTTCCCTCCACCACACTTCAGTTGATACCACGTGCGCAGAGCTGTCAGCCCCCCCCCCCCCACATAACTAGCTCCCTCAGCATTTAAATGTTACCAGGAAAGTTTGATTGCATTGGAACTGTTACAGACTGAAATCAGTTAGAGAGAGTTAGGTACACCCAAATTTAGACAGCGTAAACTGATTTTTATACTAATTCGGTTTTCGGTGATACCATACTACTCAGATCGCCACCGCACACCCATCCCAGGGTGGTAGCTGCTGTCTCGGTAGGCTTTGGCAATAGTACATGAAACGGCAACAAGTCAAAGATTGTGTCGTCACAAAATGATTCTCGTATTTTCTAGGCTAGTGTCTTTTATAATTTTGCTTCGGCGATCTATTGAAAAAATTATTTATCTTAGATTTGGTAATTATTAAAAAGTTAGCACATGCACACACAAGAGATGAAACGTCATGATTATTGTAAGGATCATATACTGCGGGACACAGTAAATAAAGTTAATTATTTAACAGAAAATCTCCTAGACGCCACATTTTAAAACAAGATTTTTACCAAGGGATTGATAAAGAAATAGACCTTTGGGCCGTACTTGATGTGGTGGATTGAGAAAAATGGCGCTGGGAGGAACTTATTTAACATTGCTTTCTCTTTGTGTGGGCATTTTCGTTTGATGGAGATGGGCGTGGCTGAGGCAACATTCTAGATAAATACGTTGGCATCTAATGTTGTCGGGATAGAGGTTGCTGAATAATCGGCAACAATCGGCTTGTAACAATGAAACGCTTTCAAAGTGCGCGGACAAGTTGGAATGCCATTTCCGGCATTTCATCCATATTTAAAATTTGTTTATGCTAGTGAATTGAATTTCCCATTCAGACTGTCAGCTGAGCTTGTTGCTGCTTAACAGCTGGTGGTCGCCATGCCAACGAACGCTGCAGCTAAGAGTGTGTGACGCTGTTCTCATTTCCGAGATTCTTTGAGATTCCTTCCTTTTACGACTAATAAAGCATATTTCATAGGATAAAGAATAGCCGAAGTTGTAGCATGTTTCTAGTTGAATTTATCTTTCTTCAGTGGTAATTTCGTCAGTATACGTTATTAAACGGCGAACGTCAGTGCTCTTCCAACACATTCACATCACTAGCATTACCAGCCCATCTTTGCTAGCACCTTTGTTGCGTAATTAAGTTGGCACACCATTACCACAGGTTGGCACAGGTAGGATCGAACGACCACGATTCCGCTGTCCTGCAGAGCAGAGCGTACTGGAGTGGTGTCGTGTTCCTTGCCCTTTCCAGCAGCTACTATAAATCCTCTACAAAAGGTGCAGCTTAAAGAATAACCCTCCGCTCGATTCCGCGAGTTTTTGAAAAATGCCAGAGCACTAGGGTGCCTTTGACTCCCAATCGGCTCTCATCTGCAAGAATTCAACAGAAAGCTCAATATGAACAAGTCTTCTGCCCTAAGGTGAGGACGTCATCGTTGGGTTTATATACATAGCTGTAGCAACTTTCAATTAGGATACACAACTGGCATGAGCCACGTATGCAGTAAATTCACACCACATCCAGCTCACGTCTCAAGGATCCACCACCAACTCTTCGCCTTGATAGGCTTATATTACGGGAGCACAGCTTAATCCAGCTTAGAATGAACTGACGTTAGCATGCGTGGCAAGAACACCAGTTTTTCTGCATGTGTGTTGTTGCAACTTCGTGTAAGCACAGCCACTGTAGTCCAAGCTTCAGGTGATCATTCTTCAGTGAAGATCACCGTTTTTAGGGCTAAAGTGGTAACAAAATAATTTTTCATTAAAGGTACAGCTGTTCATTAAACTGACAAAACTGACCTTTAAAGGTTAAGACAAGCCTTAACTTGTTTCGCGGTGTTTAGAGTAGTTAGTACCAGTCAGAGCAGATGTAGCAACAACATAAAGTGGTGCTTTGGGTTCATCTTTAAATTAAGGTAAGACCAATTTCTGTAGCTGCTAAAGGATGAACATATACCACAGGCTTTCAGCGAAGCTGCTTGTAGCTGGAGAAATCAGATCCTGTGTGAAGAGACCATCAGCCTATCTGTGCAGCCTATATTTCGCAGACTTAATGAGCAGACTTAATTAATGAGAAATTATTAGCGATCAAGATTGAACAAAGAAGCTTCCAACAATCAGCAAGAGGGCGAGCGGGCGTATTCTTTTCAAGCAAAGAAAATGGGCGAGCGGCCAACAATGAAATGGATAACAATTAGAAACACGCTTATTGCTTTAATAACCCCCCTAACTAAACGCATTATGTTCCGAATCTAAGGAGTGATAATACACCAAAACAATCGCCAAGTTAATCGCACCGCTTAAATAGTTGAAGGTTAAAAACTACTACTACTTTCGGTAGCAATGTTCAGTTTTCATTTAACGTCCAAAGTATTATTCGGTGAGATTAAGTTGGGGAATGTTTTGGTGTGTTGATATCACTCCTTTGAAGGGCTGAACCATTAGAAACTTTCACTTGTTTTTTTAATTGTGTATTGACTCAACTCCACTACCGCACAGATTTGAAATAAAGTGCCACGTCAACAAGAAATTGTTTTTTAACACTTTGTCCTATAGGCCGAATCATTCTCAACTTTATATACACCTCTTTATAGGTTTTCGGTAATTTGTTTTATAGTTAGTTTTGGTGTGTTGATATTACTCCTTTGGAAGGGCCGAACCTGGTGGTTCTACACCAGTTTTTGGCTTTTTGTTTATTTTGCTTTGTTTTTACAGTTGATTATTTTTCGTGAATTGGACGTGAATACAATTATTTTGGCAAAGTTTAGATTTATCGTGATACACTAGTGTGTCTAAGCACGCACGTCAGTATACACGTTGTCATTGTCCGAACTTTGGCAGTCTAATGAGACGATGCCGACAATGGCCCTCCCACGCATCCCCGTTACGCCCTAAGGCTTTAAACCATAAAAGGTACGCAGTTCGTATTGTACTGCACCCATTCGTGCATTTCATAGCTGGAAGCCTTCCGTTATCTCGGTATCGATGAATACCCTATGGGATTTAACATGACGATGAGCGGGCTAGTAACACATTTTCAACGTTGAGGGTCAGATTTTGCATTGAAAGCAGCATAGCTGACATTCCTACACAAGTTGATTTTTGTCAGGTGGGTCATTGCTCTCGATTTCAACACAATTTAAGCTTTTGTACCGCATTATTAGTTGCGTGACCGCTCTGGCGTCACGCAACTAGGCAAGTTTTGCAAATTATAAATGAACATAAAAATACAGCCACTGACACGAAACGGACTTAAAACATAAATCACAAACATAAAAAAGCCTGTATAACACAAATTAAGCGCGCAGACACATTCACATGCAAATGCACACACATAAATATTAAACATTTTAAACACAAACAGCGCTCACTTTTTGACATTGAGTAAGTCATCCGTTTTTATTCGTGTATCTTCACAGCTGTATGGGGATACGAGCTCTAATGCTGTTTTTGTTCAGTCGATTTATTTACTAGATGCAGGCTTTCATAAGAGTTTTATTGTTTCAAAGTGGCCAGCCACAATCGACTGCATGCATAAACCTTTGTAACGCGACGCCATACCTAAAAAAGGTACACCGATAAAGCTTACAAAAAAAGAGCCGTAAAAAAAAGGGGTTACCGGTATATGATTTGAAAAATGTACACGGATAATCGAAATAATCAAATGTACAATTGAGAAAATTGCATGTTTTAAGTGCTGTTGTACCAATCATACATTTAAAACGTAAAGCACAACAGCACTTAAAACACGCAATTTTCTCAATTGTACATTTGATTACTTCAATTAAAAATCATAATTTTTTACAACAACTAGTACCATGTAAAGCTGGACACAAATTGGAATAAGTTGTAATACCCAGTTATGTACAAGCAAGTTCCAAGTAGTAATACCATGTAGTGTACAAACCTGAAGTTTAAAAATCTTCAGCCTACTGGTGTTCTGAATTTTGTGTGGAGACTATCTGCCTGGTTTGGAGACGGGAAAATTTGATTGCTTAAGATGAAGCTGCCGGGGGCCGACTACGATGAGGACGAACTAAGCCTTATTAGTAAAAGTTGACCTCCACCAATCATACAAACCAAAATTCATTATATCCGCCGAAGCAACTCTTGACAGGTATTGATTTAAAGTTGCGACTGACGATTACAGGGTTTGTTTCCATATTGGTTTGTGTATAGTTTAGGTTTAACGAACATAAAGGCACCACAGCGATTCTTTCCAGCAAATCATATTGGAAATCAAAAACGAAGTCGTTTGATGGTTAACTAAACCTAAGCCAAAATTAGCACAGAAAAACTTTCCTGTAAGGTTTCAGATACTGCAGTATCCAACCATAATACACGTAAACACAATCAAAGTCATAGCCAAAACTAAGAATAATGCAAGACGACACACACCGCACCCCCTCAATTTTGTAAGCACTTTTCCTGGCATTTTTTCTAGGACATTTCCAGATTTTTCTAGGACTCGCACGAACCTTAAATTACGTGTGCTAACATTCCACATTTTAACGTTTTCCAGCGATGCTTAGTCACCTGTTTTGCTAAAAATATTTGTATTAAGGTTTCACATGGACTAAACAGTACATCAACACTGCAGTATTTGAAACCTTAAAGGAAATTTGTTCAGCTTTGTTAAAGCTTACTTCGGGCATTTACTGGAATACGTAAGCTTCAGGTCAGCCACAATAAAAGTCCACCTGGAGCTCTTGAATTTACATGGTCCACAGATACCATACAACACTCTGGAGGGTGAGGATCTCATCCTGTCAAATGACATGTCAGGAAACAGTTTGAAAGATGTTTGTATGACTGATTAGTAAACCGCAGGCAAGGCAGAACGAATTGTGGAGCCAACAGTCGTAAAAAGTTAGGAATGAGGTATATACATTACCTATTTTAACATTAGCAGTTTCCTCCCTTCTGGAGCTCTTATTCCCTCGCTTGAAAGTCGTCTTCCCTGCCGGGCTTGTAACCACTATGCATGTCCGGACCTATAAGCAGAACGCAGCGGATCACAATTTTCTTCCCGAACCTATTTCATCTGAGGGGAGGCAGGGCGGGTGAAGGTTAATGTATATTTTCGTATAGGCAAACAAAAACTAAAATCTACCAGGTGCAGGCCCTGGTATTTTAGTCTTTTTGTTGCTAATGAAAATATACATTATCTATTTTAACATTAGCAGACTTAGTTACAAAAGGTGGTGGGCAAGGTTCAGGAGACCAGCGTTTTGAGCCGGCTTCCCCACGGAACGTGCCCTGGTGAAGACAACAGAGCCTCAACCCCAGTCCCTAGGAACCACAGTCCCATGGGGAGGAGTGAACAAGAAGGCCAGTAGCTGAGGGAGTCTAGCGGGCCAGGTAGAGATTCAAAGATAATTGAAAGACTTCCTACCCTTGTTGTGGGAAGTTAAGTTGGAGAAACGGAATGGAGGAGTGAAGCACTTAAAGGCAGTAGATAGGATGCTGGAAGCAAGGAAGTACTGCGGAACACATACGGAAGTTCAATAATTGTTGGTCGGTGGTGTCTCCTTTTACGTGTTTGATTGGTTGTCAGTCCGGAAGAGACTTAAGGGTGTGATAGTAACAGCGTGTGCACTGACAAAGGGGCTCACGGAACACGGAGGAGGATGCCTGGAATGGAAAAGAATTCGTCGAGGAACCGTGGGTTACATGTCACTCGAGCCTAGGAACGCAGAGAAAACGGAAGCAGGGTGCGCCTCGCGGGCAATGGTGAAGATTTCTTCTATTGTTTGGTTTGTGAGAATTTATTTTTTGAAATGGGTAGTCAAAGGAAGTGTTAGGCAGAGCATGTAGGTTATGAACTACTAATGCAAAGCCAGAACAACACCCTATGCTTTGTTGGGGCAAGGTGAACAAGGAAGGTCTCGGGTGGAGATGTCCGAATGACTAATAAGTCCATTAAAGACCGGAACGAAAGTTGGTGCGTCATGAGGACAACTGTTGGCAGTCAGGAAAGGCTGCAGCTCGCGACCAAGTCGTAAGTAGTGGGCAGACTTCCGCCGAAGAAGAGATGAGCAGGACTGAGAATGGGCGGTGTGAACGGTCTGGACGCAGTTGGCAGGATCCTTGAACGGTGAGAGAAACGGAGAGGGCACATCCTGGTGATGGCGAGCAGTAGAGCTGGGTGATGCGCGCACAGAGGGGGAAGGCACTATACAAGGGGAACGAATACGAAGTGATGTTGGAGCACAGTGAAGGCGTCTAGTATTGGAGCGAGCGCAGTAAAGGCTCTCCAGGGCGGATAGGCTGGGATCGGTGGCATCCAGGGAATTTTATGTTCGAGTAGCATGTAGTTCATTCGTAGGGATCGGTAGCGTTCCTGGAGCTTCTCGAGATAGTCGGCAAGGGAGACAGATTTCGTCTTTAAAATGAAGGAAGAGAAGCGGCAGCCGCCTGGAGTGCGGGTAGAGGACAGAGCGCTGATGAAAATCCCTCCACCATCGAGAGAACGAACTTGATGTTGCACTCAACATTTTCCATATCAGCACGAAGGTGAGAGCAGCTCGAAGGACTGATGCTGAAGGGAATGGGTGTTGGAAATGCCCATCCGGGTAAGCGAGGAAGCAGTGGGTCTTTTCCAGTCATTGGCGAACCCGTAAACGGAGGAATGGGGGTGGCTGGAACCGTGGGCAACGTGTGAAGCAGCGGCGGAATCGGAACGTGAGGAAGCTGCATGCGTGGAGGCGCTATGGGAGACCAGAAGATTTTAAAGTCGCAAAACCGGTGTCGGAGTCGCAAAACCGGTGTCGGAACTATGTCTGGAACGGATGCCAGAGGGTCCTTGCTACGGAAGATGCACTGACAGATCCGGAACGGGACGGCAAACGAAGCACACACTTAGAGGAACATGGTTGCGTGGTAGAAACTGCTGGTGACGATACCGGTGGCGGAACGTGGCGCCTCGGCAGAGGAGGATTGGAAAAGTGGATGAATTCGAAGAAGCGGAACGCTCAGCGGCTCCCGCTTGCGTTTGTACCTGTAGGCGCGGAGTCCGAGACTCTCGTCGTTCCCCGATTTGCTTCCACTTAGTGGGCAAGATCGTGATGCAAATACTGCAACAAAGAGGAGCCATTACACTGGCGATAATGCTGGTAACAAGGATGAGGGTCAAAGTGTTTGAAGGAGCCAGTGAAACCAATGCAGCCGCAAGGTGCGGGATCTGGAAAATTAGGCTTGGGAAATTAGGCACAGGATCTTCAGATGGAGTAACGACATTGTTCACAAAGGAGGAGCACAAACGGCAGCAACAGTGTCACCACACCAGGAAAGAGGAAAAACAAGTGGCGTTTCGTGCCGAAACTGGAGCAAGGCGATGCGGGAAACCTAGTGGCGTGTGAGGGAACTGATAACGTCAGTTCCGGTGAGATGGCAACGCACCTTTTGGTGATATCCCCGCCTCTAGGGAAATACCATGAAAGAGTAACGGGGCAGTGAGGAAAAATAGTGGACCGGAACGGCGAACGTGAACGGGGTGACTCGTGACCCCGCAGGAACAGACGGGTGTGAATGGAAGACCGGAGGCAAACCAGCCTGAACGAAATGAAAAGGCGTAGGCCCGAAACCCTGGAGTGGAACTCGGAATCGGTTAATCAAGGATTAGATGGGCAGAGGAATTGGTCCGAAGGCGTTCCAGAAGAATGAGCTGTGAAGAAGACAAGGAGGTTCCTGTGGGTGCTGGGTCATAACGATAACTGGGCTCCATAATTCTACTCGTTATGAAGGAATAAGGGAGGTTAACACAGTTCTCTGAAAGAGTGGATAATAGAGGTACAACTGCTGGTGAGGATATCCAGGAGTCATGAGGGCCATTCCGTTGGGTGTCCTCATGGTTATCTTGTCAGTCCCCCCCCTTCTTTGTCTAACCCTCATTTGCTGAGGCTCTACCACTGTCTCCAATGGTACGGCTACGATGAGATTACGAGCAGGGGAAGCGGAACAGAATCGGATGCGTTGGGAAGATGCGAGAGCAGGCGGAGTAGACAGATAAAGTTCGAGGGAAACCCGGTAGCTCAGCGAGGTCCTGCACCATGTGTAGGCCTGCTACTGACTGAGCCGAAACCAGGCCTTGGTGTTGTGAGAATGCAGACGTCCGCATCATGCTCGTTGGCACGTTCCGTTGTCCACCATTGTTATTTTTTGGTAGTCAGAATGGACGATAGCCGACAATGGTTGTAGGAATCTTAGGTCCAAGATGCAATCTCGATCGTTTTTTGGATGTCCTTGTTGCCGTTTGACAAGAAAAGAGCAAAGGCAAATGAGCAATCTGGAACTTGCGGACCAATTCGGGCCGAGAGGCTGGATCATAACGACCCCGGAGGTGACAACTCCGATGTGCAGGATACTCGATCCGGCCAAGAGGAAGGGCCTGGCCTAGTAGAGGAATAAGTTGCAATCACATCTGGCAGCCAGGGGTGTAATCCCAGGGAACATTCGGCGAGGATGTTTGGACAGGAGCACCTGGGAACGAGGTGTCAGGGAAAGATAGTCAGGTGACCGAAGACCGGAGGCATCCAGGCAGGACGAAAGTTTTAAACACAGGAGATATGGAGGGTCATCCAAAGGCGAGGCAGGCTAAGTCCCGGTGAACACTGGTCGAGAAGGACCAGATGGTCCCGGAAAACAGTTGATAGGACTGGCGGAACGTACACAAAGGGAATGCTGAAACGTCAGAAAGGGAACAGGAAGGCGAAGGAAGTCCGGTGGTTGAGTCGGGGAAAGACTTTGAGTAGCTCCCAGGAGTCATTGAAGTCATCGCCGGTGGGAAAACCGGGCGCTGGAACTGGTGTTGGGGTCTAGAGCGGCGGAAGGACCATCTGACTGCTTCATCCGGAAAGGAGCGCCGGAAAGACCGCAGAAGGCGGAGTGCAAATTTCCACTACCTGGATGGCTTGAAGGAGACAAGTCAGCCTAAACGTCGGGCCGGAACGGCTTGAGAGAGATGAACGGTGTGAACCGGGACCAATCCCGGAGGGTCGGCGATCTGGCAGGAGGACTCGTCGTGGAATCACTAGCGGGAACAGGAGCGGAAATGAGCAAAGCCGGCCCGGAATAGTTGCAGGAGTCAGCGTCCGCTAGAAGAATTGACGAATCCATCGATGAACAGAGCCCAGGTGGGCACCCGGACCGGAACGTAGAATAAGAGCTTCAGGAGCCACCACCACGCCCTAGGAAGAAAGATGATTGTGATCCGCTGCATTCCACTAATATAGGCGAACCCAGTCCCGGACATGCACAGTGGTTATGAGCCTGGCAGGGAAGACAACTTTCAAGCAAGGGATTAAGAGCTCCAGAAGAGGGAAAACTGCTAATGTTAAAACAGGTAATGTATATTTTCGTTAACAATAAAAATTTACGTTTCTAAAAGAAAAAACTAGATCGACGTACACCAACCCCTACATCGTGTGAACAGCTTCCTCTACTTAAAAATATAGTTCCACCTAAATGGCCCGATCAAATTTGTTCCCACCATGAACCACACCTTTCCGGTGACATTTTAGCTAACAAACTAGAATAACGCAAAAAAATATTGTAGTCTACACCACCCAAAAAGTAGCAAGAATAGCGCAAAAAATTACCACAGCAAGTCCACGCTAGCCTCAAAATTCAGTGTATTACCCATCTTCCAGTTAAAGCAAGTGGTCGATGCATGTGCAACTCCTTTCTGAGGAGGAAGAAAAGCCCGTTTTCTCCAAATGTTTTTATGTGACTGTCACACCAGGTAGACAATTTGCATCAGGGGCACACACCAGCATGAACAAAAAGTAGGCCTAATTTGTACATATAATAGCCTGCAGAACCATAGTTTTAATGCAAAAAATTTTTTATTTTTTTTTTTACAACCAAATAAAAATTTGTTATTAACCCAAAATAGGTAGGTACTAACGCGAAATAGGAATAGTAAGAACTAAACAAATGTAAGAACAGACCTACTCCTGATACAGATTCTCTTTTAGAGCCATGGCGGTAGTGGACATGGCTGTGGTGCATACCTAGGTTGGTTTAGCCTTTCGAATGGTTATCGGACCCCAAGAGCATTGTAAAGCTAACCATATTCCAATGGAGGGAATGGAATGATTGCTTAATTGCTACGTGTCTTGTTAGCAAATTTGGGCAACACGAAAGTAAATAAATTAAACCAGCAAGGTATAATACAGCATGGGTGTATGGGTCATGCTTGAGTAAGTTGAGTTTACTAGGACTAATGATTAAGTAATGAGTCAATCTTGGTTTTTCAAAACAGTGGCTTTAATGTGAATTAAAAAGGAAAAAGGATTTTTTTTTTCATACAAAATTTTGAAAAGCTTTGTTAAAGCATAAATACAATTACAAATTGTATGGTATCTCTTTCCACTGCTTGATAAGCTGCCGCTCAACCGTGTGATAGCTTTAAGTCCAAAATTCACAAGGTTGTTTTGCTGGACTAATTTTCCACACCCTGAAAGATTACAGAACTATCACAAATTTTGACTGAACAGGTCAGAGTCAAAATACAGCACTAAACGTACACTGCGTGGGTTTGGAAAAACGTTGCCTGGCGCAAAGATACACAAATCCCTCCAACTGAAACTCCTGATATCCTAGTAGGTTTGCTTAATTTCCCTAACAACTTTTTTTTTACTTTTTAGTAAACCAACTACAATATTTTCACTCCTCTGCGAATCAGTTTGGAAAAGCCGCCAGTTAAGTGTTATACACAGAGGCAAACCTTAATGGTGACAATGAATATTTTTAAGCTCTGGCCGAAGCTACACTGGCTGCTTGTGGTTTTGTAATGGCGATGGAGGCTGGTGATGTAGCAACTGGTCTTTTCGCTACCCCAACAGAAGGAACTATCTGCTTAACCGTACCGGGAGACAATGGCTTTACCAACCCACTTGCAGCTGGTGCTCCAGGAGCTTGGGCCGATACCACTTTAACTGTACCAGCGACAGATGGAGCGACAGATGGAGTAACCACTCGAGATGGAGCTGAAGGAGCCACACGAGACGGAGCTGCAGGAGCCACACGAGACGGAGCCGCAGCAGGGGCGGGGCAAGGTGCAGTAGGGGCGGGGGAAGCTACAACAGGGGCGGGGGAAGGTGCAGCAGGGGCGGGGGAAGGTGCAGCAGGGGCGGGGGAAGCTTTGGCAGCTGTAGGGCAAGGTTGTGGTGCAGGGCAAGGTGGGCATGGTGGGCAAGGCGGACAAGGTGGGCATACAAGGGGAGCAGGGCATGGGAAAAGAGGACAAGGTGGCGGACAAGGAGGGGGACAAGGACATGGGACAACTTGTTGGCAAGGAGGAGGGCATGGATTCGCACAACCACAGCGAAGCACTGAACAAGGTGTAGGACAACAGCACTGTGGTGCATAGCAGGGAGGAGGGCAAGGAGGGTAAGAAGGTGGTGGGCACGGATTATACACCAGTGGCGGGCACGGATTCGTCACCGGAGGCGGGCACGGATT
>JAHWFP010128854.1:19880-50311 GCA_023313725.1 Lithobius niger | reverse complement strand
TCCTAAGGGTTACGCATCCTAAGGGTTACGCATCCTAAGGGTTACGCGTTATTTTCTTTTTTTTTGCTGGGTTTAACTTTCCCAAATTTTCGTTTTGAAAGACTTAGTTGTTTGTTTTTCGGTTAAACTTTCCCAAGGCTTTCCCAAGTTCTGTATCGGATTTTATGCTTATGAGCTACTGCTCCTTATTTTTTTTTTTAATGTTACGGATTGCACTTGCCCTATGCGATTTCTTACTTTTGCTAAATCTTAAATCGGTACTGGGTTATGCTTGCCCTATCGGTACAGCTGTGCTAATCTTACTTCTATTTTGTACGGCTAGGCTTTCATTTATTTCCTACGTGTAGGTTACGGATTTACTTTACATGTCCGGCTTCAATGTTTTACTTTGCGTATAGACCTAACGTATTAGTTTAGTATTAATTTTTCGTGTACGACTGCAACGTATTGGTTTACATTTTATTTTCGTGTTCAACTTTTGATGTATTAGTTTACAGGTGGTATCTTACGTGTACGGCTTTTAACGTATTAGTTCACGTGTATGGCTTCTACGGCTTTAATTTACAGTTTTAGGATAAGTACGGCTTTTACGTATAAATTTACAGTGTTTTATTTTTCGGGTAAGACTTCTACGTACTAGCTTACAGGTTTACTTTACGTGTACGGCATCATGTATCGATAACTGGTATGGTTATTCATGTACGGCTGATCATATGGGTTACGTACCGATTTGATTTATTGTACAGCTTTGAAGTATAGATAATTTATTTTTCTAAGATGTACGGCTATTTCATATGGCAGGCATGTTACAAGCTTTTCAAAATTTCACTTTTTTTTCACATTCTAAAATCGTGTTTTTTCACATTTTTCACACAGCCAAATTTCCACACTTTTTTTTAATGGTAGCCTATAAATGTCGAATTACATTTGCCGAATTTAACAGGTAGCCCACAGTTTTCCTAGGAGCTCAAAACAGTATTTAGTTTTTCTTTCGCTTTGTAGCGCTGCGGGCTTCGAGACGAGTTAACTGCTCATTAGCATTTGCTGCAGATTCTTTTGCGCTTTGGATGATGGCGTTTGCCACTCAATTTGAACAATGTCCAATTTCTTGCATGCTGTCGCTAACAGTTCTGTTCCTGTGTTCATCATTGCTTCTGCTTTTTTTTTTGCTTTAATAGAGCTTCTTTCTCGACATCCTTGCTACTGGTACTTTCCTCAGCCAATGCTGTAGCCTCCTGCTTTCTCTTTTTAACTTCTTTTTGCTTTCTTAGTCTTTCTTTGTAAGTTTTGGTTGCTTTTCTTACACTAGCTAACAGTTCTGGGGTAACTGGAATGTTTTTGGGGTGACGACCATGGCGAGTCATGAATGAAGAAGTCATTCGCAAGCCACTGATGGATTCAGTTGAAAGTCTTGTACGATGATCCGTAATTATTAGTTTATTTTCACTAAAACCTCGCTCCACGTCAGCATTTCCATGTGACAGAGTTAAGCACAACTTCACTAGCTTGGTCAAGCTTGGGTATTTCATTGAACCAGTATTAGTTTTTATGTCAATACCTGTGCCCAAGTCTTCTGTAGAAAACAGTTGCGATCTCATCCTGTACAGTTTCATCTTCATTCTCCGCCACATCCAGCTCCGAATCAGATTCTTCCTGGTGAACTGTCCCTTTTTCATTCGTCTTTGTGTTCTTCGTCAGTGTGTGCCAGTCATTAGGAATGATCTCAGCTTGATCTCAGTAACTTTGTCTATCTCCCCTCGAGGAAAATGTTCAATCGAGACAGCAATGCGTTCAACAGCACCTGTTGCCCAGCGTTTATTTCGTGCAATTGGATGTAGAGCTTGCAAATCACGGAGGAGACTGTTCTTTAGTGGAAGTGTTCGCAGAAGTTCTTTCACTGCTGTTTTGTAGAAATTACTTGCCGCATTGTAAAACTGACGTGATTGTAAGGTAATCGCTCCATGGGCAAGTAGTTCTTTCAACTTCTCAGAAGCATCATGGCCTATGTTGGTTTTTTTAAGCAGGTTCTCATTCTTACTCATGTCAACTTCATACAGTTTGCTTCCACTCAAGTTTGCTAGGGCTTCTTCCTTTATAAATCGCTGCATAAGAGTTTTAACCAAGGTTGACATTTCATCGAACAAAATATGAATGAGAGGTTCTGGTGTTAGAAACATACGCGTGAAGCGAGTAAATGTCTCCATAACTGCCTTAATGAACAACATTTCCACTTCAAGTAATTTGTTGTTAAGAATCATGCAGATACGCTGAATCCGATCAGTTTCCTTTTCCTTATCTGTTAATGTAGTCAGAAAATATTTACGTAATGCTGGAAGTTGCTCCATTAACCGATTGTTTACATCTTCAAGCGTTAACCAATGTCTTATGAATACATGCCCTTTAATACCCAATTTGTTTTGGATGCTTTCATATTGTTCTCTTCGGACAGGTGAATACTTGAAGAGATATAATAGGTCTATGCCTAAAGCCTCAATATTTGACCCAAATGCTTCAAATGCGGCTGAGAATGAATTATGTACTTTGTGAATATTACAAGTCCCAATATCAATCAACTTTTCATTAAGTTCTTTTCTAACCTTTTTGTTCAGAGACTTCATTACATTAGGCCCGTCACTTGAAATTTTCAAGAGCTTTCGCAAGTATAATGGAGCAATTGCTTCAACTAAACAGTCCTTTAAACGATCCGCATTAGCAGCACCCAATGTGAATGATTGTAAGTAAGACACCACTACCTCACCAACAGCATCCGAAAAATATCTAACAAGCACATCAAATTGTCTCCAATGTGAAGCTGTTGTTGCCTCGTTTATTTCCACACTGTATGCCACAGCACAATTACGAATTTCGTTTTCCACCAAGCTACGGAAATGAGGTCCCAGTCCATCTGACAGTACCTGTGAAGTCTTAGCCCTCTTACACTTGAAGTCGGAAGCAATCTTTGAATCAGGAAACATGGCAGAAAATGTATCATTCATAGTGTCCGATAAACGAAATGGAAGATGACAGCACGAAATGATTGCACACCACATTGCTTCAGCTTTAGTTACTTTGTCAGAGTGGGAAAGTTCATATTCACCTGTATTATTCCTAGATTGTAAAAAGTGTTGCCCCACCGTTCTCTGAGCTGGAATAATTTTTAGACTTCCATCCTCGTTTCTAAATCAAGTGCTGCTTTTTTGTGCCCTTTGTTGTTGGCATGCTTAATCACAGCGTCTTTTCCACGATCGGCGATTTTGAAACTTGACAGGCAAATATTACAAAATGCATGATATTCATCCTGTGGCGATGCAGAACGCCGAGATATAGGATCTTGAAGACAATCTAATCCATCCAACATAGACTTTAAATGCTTGTTGTGGTCTACCACTAGAAGCTGATTTCGCAGTAGATTTCGCCATAGCCGAAAATAGGCCTAACCGTTGAGTTTTAACTGAAACTACGCACGGCAAAACCACGTTTCTGCAGTCCTACTCTTATTTCGTTTCATATTCTAAGTGCACTGAATTCATAGTTGTAATACTAGCAATAATAATTGTGATGTCCAATGGTAATAAACACACGGACTACCAGAGTGTAGACTACAGCTGATAAGACAGCGAACTTCCTGTTTACTGCTCTTTAAATACAGGGAAGTCATGTGATACACTTAAGACAATATACAATTATGGAACAGCCTATTTAGTGGTTAAAGGGTTATCTTGGTAGGGTTAACATATAGACATGAAATTGATGGCTGCCATTGTGGAGCACACAAGTGACGACTCCACAATGCAGCGAGCGAAAAAAAAAAACAGAAAAAAAAATAATCTAAGCCTAGCTGGAAATAAAATTATGATTACGAAGGCAAGATGTATTTTTTAGTGCACTACCTATTTTTAAAGGTGGACATTTTTAAAATTAACAGAGCCGATTCTCTGCACGAATAACTAGGGGACAAAATGTTTTAGCGTTACTCGCTACAGTTTAAAAAGAACTATCATTTAATTCATATATAACGGATTACAACAAAAAAAACGAAGAAGTTGTAGCCAAATGGTAATTTTGCAAAAAAAACTACAAATTGAGCTGTCTGGAGCTCTACGCAGTCTCTTTGAACGATGAGCATTTTGAAGCTGCGCTGCAATATCAACCTGTGTTGGTGATAGCACAACTTTGCGTTTATTGGGATTCGGTTTCGCTTTTTTGTTAGCATGACCTGGCTTCGGTGGTGATTGCTTAGTGGACGGTGACGTAATAATCGATGGAGATTGTGACCTTTCTGGCTTAGAATTTCCTTCAAGAGGGGCGCTGGTAGTAGCCAAAGGTGATTGGTTATTTACGTTAGCAGACTCATCCACTTCGTGTGTGTGGGGTAATTTCGCTGGAGATTTCCTGCCACCTGGTGACTTGCGATGTAAATTCTCAGGTGATTTTCCAACAATTCTCAGGTGATTTTTCAAGCTGTTGGATTGGTGAAATTTTTCCCTTTTCCCTCAGTAACAGAAATTGACTTTCTGGATTGGCCGAGAGATCGACGCTCAGGAACTACGTCAGCGAAACTTGGCTTTTCACGTTGTTTGCCGCCAAAAGACATGCGTTTGAAATTTGAGTGATGTTGCTCATTATTATTCACGAAAGAATTACTGCTTTTTGCTGTCGGACTTAGTGCGTTTGGAGGCTGTTCTGGATAATCATTTTCCGTGGTATTTAACCTTAGCTGTTCGCGATGTTTGCGAATCGTATTACCGTTAGTATCAACGATAGTATAGGACTGATTTTCACATTTTTGGTTAACCATACCGACTGACCATAGCCTGTCATTTGTCGTTGAAAAGTCACGATACCAAACCTTTTCACCTATTTGATACGTTTTCAACTCACGATGGTGGGTGCTCTGTACTTGTTTTAATTGTTTACGGCGTACGGCTGCAATAGGGTCAGGGAACAATAAATCCAGCCGAGACTTTAATTCTCGGTTAAAATATAATTTTCCGGGTGTTGCTTGCGTGGTAGCGGAGATAGTGATTCGTGCTGGTAACAAGTAAGAATTTATACTCTCTTGAATAGTAGACCCCTGTCGCCGCGCGGCCTTGTAGACTCTCTTGAAATTACGGACGTATACCTCAGCCAAACCGTTGGTCCAAGGCGCAAAACTTGGCCCGGTCATGTGCCTAATTCCATTGGATTTTAACCAATTTTGGAATTCTGCGGACAAAAATTGGGCAGCATTGTCGGTAACTAAGCTGTCCATTAAACCATACAAAGCTATATGATTGTTTAAAACGTCAATGACACGCGCGGACGTTGTTGACTTCATTTTATGCACAAAAGGAATGTGCGTCTACAAGAATGAAAAACATGTAATTGTCCATCGGCCCCAAAAAATCAGCGTGTAAGCGATTGTTTGGTTTTAGTGGATATTCCCACGTATGCTTAGGACCTGACGTTTGAGTATCTTTATACTCTTTTGACAGTTTTGGCATGATTTGACTTTATTTTCAATGTCAGAGTCAATCTTAGGCCACCAGACTTTTTGTCTAGCTAAACTTTTCAATTTAACTACGCCTAAGTGAGCACTGTGTAGATCTTTCAAGATTTGTCTCCGCAAGGCCGTCGGCACCAGGACTCTATACCCCCAAAATAAGGTTTCGTTTTCGACAGATTTCAGCACGACGTGTGAAGTACGGTAACAGATAGGGAATTTCGCATTTGTCAGGCCAACCATGGTTCACATAACGATAAACTTTTGAAAGGATTTTATCACGTTTACTTTCAAGAACGAGTGTCTCGTTTAAAACTGGAAGATTAGAAATAGTTTCTAAAGCAAGAATATTGTACTGCTCTTCTGCTTTCTCGAATTCCTCGGTATTTGGGAGGGGAAGGCGCGATAAAGCGTCTGCCGTCAAATTAAGTTTACCGGGAATGTGTTCGAATTCGTAATCGTAAGCATTAAGCATCACTGCCCAACGCTGAACCCTGGCGGCTGCCATCTGCGGTATTCCTTTTTTAGGGCCAAAAATCCAAACTAAAGCCTTCTGATCAGACTGCAGTATGAATCGCTGACCATAAACGTATTCATGAAACCGTTTCACTCCCCAAGCCACGCCGAGCGCTTCCCGGTCAAAATGCGAGTAGCCTCTTTCCGCTTGAGTGAGTTTACGTGAAGCGAAAGCTATCGGCCGTGATTCACCGTTTTTCATGACATGCATCAGGCACGCGCCGACCCCGTAGGGTGAGCCGTCACAAACGAGCTTGAGCTTTAATTTCGGATCGTAATGAACCAGAACTTTTGATTTAAGAAATAATTCTTTTACTTTACTCACGGCTCGGTCGCATTCTGCCCCCCAAACCCACTTCACACTTGGGCTTAACAAACGTGTTACTGGTGACAGAATATGAGCGAGATTTGGTAGATATTTTGAGTAATGGTTTACAAAACCCAGAAAGCTCTGTAGCTCTTGAATACATGTTGGGTTAGGAGCGTTTGTGACTGCTTCGATAACCTCAGGGAGTGTATGCAGGCCTTCTGCATTTATCATGTGGCCTAAATATTTTAATTCAGGCCGCGACAGTTTGCACTTCTCGGTCCTAAGTTTGGCTCCTGCATCTTGTAAAGCATTTAACAGTTTATTTAACGATTCGTCATGCTCACCCCCCTTCCCGCTCACCAGGATGTCATCATAAAACGGGAGACATTTGGGGATTTTACTGGTGACTTGAGTCATTACCCTCTGGAAAATTCCAGGACTGGACGCCAGGCCCAGGGGTACGCGAAGCCATCTAAACAAACCCAGGGGTGTATTTATTGTCAAAGCCTCTTGTGACTCTTTGTCGAGTTCAATTTGCCGAAATGCATCCTTAAGATCGATAAGGGAAAAGTGTCACTGCCTGCTAATTCACTGAATAATTCTGCGGCCGTGGGAACTGGATAGTGGTCGACTTCGAGTTGAGGGTTCACGGTGGTTTTATAATCGCCAATCACTCGGATTTGGCCATCCGCTTTGTGAACTATGACGATCGGCGTAGACCACTGAGAAGTTTCCACAGGCTCTAGAATTCCAAGGCCAACCAATCTACGAATTTCTTGGTTAACCTTTTCTTTGAGTGCTAACGGAACTGGTCTTACACGACTGTACACAGGCTTGGCATCAGGTTTTAAATGAATTTTGGCTTTAAAATTCTTAAACTTACCCATGCCTTCAGAAAATAGCTCCGGGAAACCCTTCACTATTTCGGAAGTGTCAACTGGCGTAATGCTAGTTTTAATTTTCTTAACACTTTTCTTAGGTTTCACTTTCGTTTGTAGGTCGTAAAAAGGATGGAAATTAACTCGAAAAATAGAAAGCCAATCCTTTCCCATTAATGCAGGTTTATATAATTTTGAAACTAAAGCATCCAAATGTTCGATTTGACCTTGAACTTCAACCTTCAGACTTACAGTGTAAATCGTGTTCTCAATTCCGTCAGTGTATGAGTGTATCGAGTACGGACTGAGTTTTAAAGGACAGTCCGCAAAATATTTTTGATGCCACTCAATAGGGATAATGGATGCATCTGCCCCGGAATCAAGTTCCATTTCTAGCTTGACACCATTTAGGCAGACTGGCGTTTTTTATTTATGGATTTTCATAGAATTAACTACTACTATTATTTTGTTGGTTTGTAGGGAAATTGAAATCTGGTCCGCAGCCTGACTCAGTCCAAGAGTATTATTTTTCAGTACAAGATAGTCGTCTGAATCATTTTCAGACCCGGAACCAGACTGAATTTTCGGCTTCAACATCCTGGCCTTCTTCACTATCACTTTCGCTATCGCGTTCGAGTTTGAGTTTGTTGACGCGTTTTTTGTAGCTATACTTTTGTTTTGTGTTCGGCCTAGCCTTAAAATTTGTGCTAGAACTTGCTTTAGGGTGGTCGAGTGATTTTAAAGTTCTATTCGAATGACTAGCTTTTCGGCACACGACTTTTAAATGGCCGACAGTGTGGCAACGGCCACAAGTATAGTCTCGATATTTACGTGTTTTCACGTGGCCATTTTTGCCGCAACAATAGCAAATGAAATCCTTAGTGGATTTAGGCCTACTTGATGTTTTGCCCGATTTTTTAGCTACGTAGTTAACAGCTTTAGAATGGCTTCTCAAAACGCTTTGGTCTGTTTCAGCAGATTCTAAGGATAAAGCTAAGGATGTTGTAGCCTTTAAATCCAGAGTCTGCTTCAACAACTCGCGTTGAATGACTTCTGATTGGATCCCCCCAATTAGGCGATCCCTAATCATTTCGCTGTTAATGTCTTTAATTTTTGCGAAGTCACAATACTTCGTCATTAGCTTTAAGGCAGCTAAATATTCCCCGATACTCTCATCTGATTTTTGCGATCTTCTAAAGAATTTAACACGCTCAGATACCACTGAGGGCACTGGCTCAATGTCGTCTAAAACTTTTTTAACGAGCTCATCAAATGTTAATGAGTCGGGCAAATCAGGTGCGAGGATATTAAGAATTCTATCAAACATTTTCTGGCCCACAGATGCCATTAGAAAATTAACTTGCTTGGTTGCTGGTATTTCTTTAGCTAAAAAAAAGTAACGAATTCGGCTGGAGTATTTCTCCCATGTGTCAGACTCGCAATCGAATTCCGAAAATAAACCAGCGGTTTTAGACGAACCCATGTTGACGTCTTCACTATCACTAGATTCAAAATTTAGATTTAAATTAGAACTAGTTCATTAACGCTTGCGTTCACTACTGAATTATTTTCAGTTTCACTTTCACTGCCTTTAGCAGTTACAGGTGGTTTGCTACCGACACCTGTCTTTGGCATAAGACTACAAAATTAAATTTAATTAAATTTAATTACAATCCTGTTTAACATGCAAGGATTAAACTGGAGCACTCAAGACTACCGGTCACTTATTTAAACACAGAAATAAATCAAGCTTGACTGTAGCCTACCTAGTTGTATAAATTAACTGCCTACAAGTTAAATTTAAAGGGACTAGGCTTTGAAAAAATGTTTTACGTTCACCATTTGCAACGTTTTATAAAACACTTCTGGCCTAAGCCTCAGCACAGACCAGATTTCACTAAGTTTGAGCATAAACCTACGGTGTTAAATTTTACACCGGCACACACTAGCCCGAATATGGGCAATGGCACAATCGAATTTACAAGGGTTAATTTAGCAGCGCATTTTTCGAACCTTCAGGTTTATAGTACTGCCTGTGCGGACACGCCAGTGCGTCGCTCTAGAACACTGCCAAGGTAAAATTAACCATAATAAATCCAATTGCCCACTTCGGTTCTAGTTGTTAAGGTACTAAATTTAACTGTTATCATTTCGTACCACACAGCACTACCACGTCAAAATAACACTGTTTGAAAAAGTTCAAACTCTGATAGGAATTCAGAGCACTAATTTTCATGGCCAAAATGAAAAAATTTGCAACTTACCACAAATATGGAGCAAAGATGTGGTTGAAGACCTATCAGGTTAAGCTTAAGTTTTTTAAAGATTACCAAAGGTACTGGACTCATCGCCAACTGTGATGTCCTAGGCGGGGACACACCTTAGCCCAGCGTGGGCACCAATGGTAATAAACACACGGACTACCAGAGTGTAGGCTACAGCTGATAAGACAGCGAACTTCCTGTTTACTGCTCTTTAAATACAGGGAAGTCATGTGATACACTTAAGACAATATACAATTATGGAACAGCCTATTTAGTGGTTAAAGGGTTATCTTGGTAGGGTTAACATATAGACATGAAATTGATGGCTGCCATTGTGGAGCACACAAGTGACGACTCCACAATAATAATTAAATTTATAAAATAATTTAACTCCATAATAAAAATATGTAAGCGGATTCAGTTTATTTTAATTTATACAGAAGATATTTTCGCTGGCAAGTGGTAACGGCAATGATGGATTAACGCGGCGGAGCACACCTCTATTAACAGTAGCGAACGCAGCCAGCAGGAGGGGAAGGCCTCAACGTGATGAATGCAGACGTGTGAGCCGCCGCTGGATTGCTTTCGCGAAATTAGCCATCGTATCACCCAAGATCAAGCATCAATAAAAGGATCATGATTAAATAATAATTTAATTTTGAATACAAAATAGAAATTTAGTTTGCTGTCTGGCAAATTAAAAAAAAAATTAAGTTTGTTGTTGCTGCCTGGCATTAAATCCAAATTTTTCACACAGCTCACTACTTTTTTCACATTTTTCACTATTTTTCACACAACTTTTAATATTTCACATTTTTCACAAATTTTCACACTGGTAACATGCCTGATATGGATAACAGGGCTGGAAAAAGTTCCAAACTTCCCTGTATCCCACGTCAGCCTTCCCGCTCCATATAATGTAGACCTAATGACCTTTTTTTTAGCGCGTCTGCTGCCATATAAAAACGCAGGGCTTGACCCCCCCCCCCAACAAAAGTTGATTAGCTAAACTGCGATGCAAAATGAAACTTGTATAGCAGATTCGAAATTTTTACTAACAGTTTTTGTTTTGCTTACTTAAAACAAAATGTTCGTACTGTTGACAGCAAACGGAACCTTTCAAAGCTCTTGTTGCATTGCTGGAGTATTTTATTTTAATTATATTCAATACATACCAAGCATTTAATTTTTTCAGGTAGTAAAATTATCATTCCTACAGCACTAAGACATTTGCACAAGTTAGCCACCGTTGAGAATCGTTGTAGTTAGACTGATCCCCCACCCACAACCCCTACATCACACCCGTCGTTCTTGCTGGCCTATGAGAGAGTGGACTATGCCCACTACAGTTGCAGGGAGGGAAAGTAACTTGCCTAAAACGCGTTGCTCTGTGCAGCTACTAAAACAACTAACGTTGGGAACTCGTCTTTGCATTTAAAACGAAATACAAACCATATAAGTTAATTACTTGCTGTTATGAGTAAGTGGCTTTTGAAATTTCTGAAACTACACTTACAATGATTTTTTTTTTGTTAACTCGTAGCTTCCCGCTAACATCTCAACCTTCCCGGTATCCTAGATACCAGGATACGGAACTTTTTCCAGCCCTGATGGATAACTTATTTTTCGTACATGTACGGCTATTTCGTATGGGTGACTTAATTTTTCTAACATGTACGGTTGTTTCGTATGGGTAACTTATTTTTCTAACATGTACGGCTGTTTCGTAAGGGTTAACGTATGGGAAATTAATTTTTTTTCTTATGTGGTATGGCTAACGTATGGGAAGCCATTTTTCTTACATCGTATGGTATATTAGTTTGTTTTACTTGTAAGGCTAAGTACGTATGAATTACTATTTTGTATTACTTGTACGGCTAATTACCTATGGATTACTGGCTAAAATATGGGTTTACATTAGTTTACTTATTGGTCTAAACGTTTTCGTGACTGGTCTCACAAGTACGACTTTTAACGTATTAATTTTAATTTTTCTCACATGTACGACTTTGACGTACTTCTTACTTCGATACCTACATTACTTTAAAAAAATGTATTGGTTAATTTTCTAGAAATTCTATGGGTACGTGCTACATTTTATACGTAATTTTCCTTTTTTATTTCATTACTTTAACTTGCACGATTTCTACGAGTGCTTATCGTGATCGCTCTTTCAGTTAATATCGTATACATTACTTGCCAAGACTACACGCAAGATACAAGGTACTCGCAACGGAGCTCTATTTGCTTGCAAGGTACTCTATTCGCAAGATTTTATATGCGCTACTGGATCAAGCTACAATTATTTACCTAATCTTAACGCTACAGTAAGCTGACCTAATAGATTCTACAATCTTTGTAATTGGCTTGGTTAGCCTACCTACGCAACGACGCCTATGTTTGACGTAGTGTTTTAATGTGACGGTTTCTAGAATCCGTAAAGGAACTTATCAAGAGTGGTAAAGCCTTACAGTTTTGTTAATATTTTATGGGTTTCAACGTAATGTCAATGAATTTGAAAATTGGGCTTATACATTAGCCTATAATTAGGCATTTGCAGAAACAAATTCCCATTAGCTGAAAATTGGTACACAACCCTTATATGTCATACTAACCAACATACTAAAACTCCTAACATTCCAAGTTGAGCTTTCGCCGCAGTCTTGGAAAAATGGCTAAAAGTCACTTCCGTTTAGGGTTTTCAGTTAACTTCAAGGCAATAATGCATAGGGCAAAAGTTGTACAGCATACAATTTCCGATAAAACGAGAAATTAACGGTTAATTGTACACAGCCCTACTCATGTTAGCATTTTTCTCTCCTCACGGTTTTAAATTGTACATAGCGGAGTAAGGATCGGGTTTACGTCAATATATGCCGGAATAAGAATATGAAGACGATAAATAAAGCTAAGGAATGCCGCAAACCGCAGGCGTTTATCTTAAATAGTTTGCAAGTTATCAGATTTCTGTTATTTGTTGCATATACAATCAAAAGTTTTATAACAATAGACCAAAGATCTCTAAACAATCATTTTTTGTGTGTGTTGTAAGAGGTATGGTTATGGGGTATGGTATGGTGATTTCCACTCAAAGATGGAGTATTGTAGTACCAATGTTTTAAAACTAATACATGTATTAAAATTTGATTAGTAAATGTGGTACTTTTAGTTCAGCACATTTTCATTAGGTCTGGTCAATGTTGAGTTTGACCCTGAAAAAATTGTAAAAGCAATACCTTCACAGTTAGTCTAAAAAATATGTTTTATAAAATACATCCAAAATCTACCAAAATCTACCCACGGAAACATTGCTTAAGTCATGGGGAGGTGGGTGAAATGCTTCCCCGAAAAGCAACAATCACTATATCGCAAGGATAATGTTATAACAAAACTTAAACACAATTCTGGACAGGAAAGGTGGACATCGTTTACGTAAACACAAATATTGAAAGAACGTGTTAAGTGTATCGCCCTTAATATTATGCACCGAGCTCCGTTAGCCGAAAATGGACATGCTTATAATATTCTGAAAGGTGGGGGACCTCTTTTTCCATCAATCCTAATTAAAATTGTTTAGATTAGATAGGGACCGTTTTACGCCCGTTTAAAGGTGAAGTGTTACCGGCGTAGTAGCAAAAGCATATGGTGATTATAAATGCGCTGATGATCTCTATTAACCCAAACTGGACATTAACCCAAACTGGACATGCCTGGATTTTGAAAGGTTGGGATCTCTTCTTTGTACCGATCCTAACTAAAATGGTTAAGCTTGAATAGGAACTGTTTGACACCCGTTTAAGTGATAATGGCATAGCAGCGAAAGCATATGGTGATTTTCGATTTCAGCGTGATACCCCAAGTGGATATGCACAACATTTTCTGAAAGGTTGGGGATCTCTTATTTCCATCAATCCTAACTAAAATTGTGTAGCTTAGCTAGGGAATGTTTAAAAAGTGAAGTGTTAGTGGCGTAGTGGCAAAAGCATATTGAATTCTATCAAACTGCTTTTATGATATTTGTTATTAATCCGAAGTGGGCATGCTAAGGATATTCGGATTTTCTGAAAGGTGATCTTTTCTTCCATCAATACTAACTAAAATTGTTTAGCTTACATAGGTCCGTCCTACACCCGTTTAAAGGTTAAGTGGTGATGCCATAACAGTGAAAATCACCTAATGCTTTCACCTTTAAACGGGCGTAGGACGGTCCCCATGTAAGCTAAACAATTTTAGTTAGTATTGATGGCAAGAAGAGATCCCCACCTTTCAGAATATTGTAAGTGTGTCCATTTTGGGCTAACAGAGCTCACAAGGGCACTTTTAAACAGAAAAGGAGCATTTTAGTGTATAATATTAAGGGTGATGCACTTACACGTTCTTGAGGTTCAATGGTTGCGTTTACATAAAATGCTGTATATCACCTTTCCTGTCCAGAATTGTGTGCTTTAAGGTTTTTTTTAAACATCCTTTCGATATGGTGACGGTTAAGGATTACAGCCGAAAAACTTTTCGGGAAATCATCCCCTGCCCCCGACTTTAGAAATGTTTTCGTGGGTAGTTAGTCAAAAAAAAAACTTTTGCCATTTTTTCAGGGTCCAAACCAAGATATGCCAAACTAAAGGTAGCTTACCACATTTACTTACAACACACTGGTACAACAATACCCCATTATATAACAATATAGGAAGAGTGATAACCATACCTCTTACAATAAATAAACAATAACAATTCTAACAATATAACAATTCTAATTTTTAGGCTCACACGCAAGCTTACAAAGGGTTGTTTATAAGACACGCTAGTGTGTCGCCCGCCAAGATAAAACGATAACATCCAGATAATATGTATATATGAGCATGGCGACCACTAGACACAGCAAAGGGAGTTTGGCTGTTTCCAGGCATGTGAGGATAAATAACAATGACAAAAGGCTGAAACTTGTTTGATCGGGAGACACTGGTCGCCTGACAACATAAAGTCACTCTTAGACCCATAGCTTAACGTTTTCTTGTTGGAAAAAAAACAACGTGAATAACTTTGATATTTGCAAGTAATAAAATAAAATAAATTCTTCCATGCAGTAAATAAAGCTGGTTCTTAGCTCATTTTACAGGTATTGATCTGGAGATATGCCCTTTCATATGGACCTTTCTAATTGGTCAGGTGGTTCAGGGGTTAGGGAGCTCCAAAGGTCCAAATTGATTGTTTTACATGGTTTTAAACATTGTTTTTACAACAATACCAAACTGACAAGGAGATGCGTTTGCAAGGAGATACTGCAATACAATAAAAAAAAAAGTGACGAAACCAAAAAAAAAAAAAAAAAGAAAAAAAGAAATGGACCAGAAAACCAGATCAGCATTTAAAATGTATTTCATCGATAGCTACCCCAAAACAAAACTTAAGGATTTCTGCCAAGCTTTTCGGCCGTGTGAAGTCCAAACGCCAAGCTCTTTTGCCTAGCTAATCCCACCGACTAATATTTCAAACGTTACACGAAATAATTGAAAATTGCGCTGTAAGCAATTTTCATACACTTCATTTAACCTTTGAACTATTACTCGGTGGGATTAGCTTGGTGAAAGAGCTTGGCGTTTCAATATCATGACTTCACACGGCCGAAAAGCTTGGCAGGAATCCTTAACAAGTTTTCTTTTGGGGTAGGTAAAGACCTTTCCCAATGAGTTTAATTGTGTATGCAACTAATAACTTGTCAACTATTTCTGGCATGTGTGTACAATTAAACCATTAATTTCTCGTATAACTATAGGTTTTTTGGAAATTTTCACCAGATATGAATTTTGTTGGAAATTTTATGCTCTGCTCCTAAACTAGCAGACGAGGTAATGGACGAAAACCCTAAACTTAGTTAATTGGGCCATTTTTCCAAGATGGCAGCAAAAGCAAACACCTAGTATGTAGGTTTGACGTATAGGGGTTATGTTCCAATTTTCAGCTTTACTGGAAATTTTTTCACGCAAAAAGCTAATTTGATTGGACTATTATCGGAATGACTCATAACTATGCACGGGAGTTTTATCGTAAGGCTCAAGAATATTTGCATTCGATCACTGTTTAAAACATTTTTAATTTACTGTTAAATTGACAGACGCAGGAGACCCAGACTTTTTTTTTTTATTAATTACTGATAATAGCTTATCGTGCTGTGTTTTAAGGCTACTGCGATCTGACCTGCATTGGTTATTGTTCTGAACCTTTTTCTCGCTCTAGTGTAGCGGATTTCGTGCACAAAACTTATTAGAATAAAATACATAAATTGGGTATAGAATTTGTACTGTAAGCATATTTCAGGTTTACTCGACTGCTTTCATTTCTACAAGCAAGGTCATCCGTTCTTTTCAGGGTATCAACGGCAAGTTAGGTAAGACTTCAAGCCGTTTACGGAAAACGATACTAGGCTGACGTTATTCGTCGTTGAAATGCTTGATGCAATCATTATGAGCGGATGACAATTTTTCTACCATCTTGCACCGAGAGCTGCAAGTGTCACATTATGGGCTTTCTCCAATATCGAACTGTAGGCTATTACTAAGCAATGTTTGCTTGATCGAGGCTGCATTTTAGCCCGATTTTGGGTGTATTTGTACTAGGAATGGTTAAAATAAACGCGAGTTAGTCACAATCTGCTATCTTCGTATTTCTGCTGCTCTAAGCGTATTCGCTTCTGCATGAACTCAAGATGTGCGTGGATCGCATGTTTATATTTAACAGGTTTCTTTAAATTATCATTGGGAAATAGTTGCTAGTGTTTAGTTTTCCGATCAAATTCGTAGACCAACTTTTGCCTGGTCCCTGTAAAAAAGGCCTGCAAGTTCTCACGGTTGCTTATAAGGTTTGTTACGCCGGTTGTACTGCTGACAAATAAGGCATGTCTTTACATAATGGTCAATATCATGGACCATGGTAACTAAAAGCAATGAAGCTGTATTAATTTCAGCAAGAATTTATAGGGTTTAGGAGAATTTGTAACTAAAAAGTCCCTATTGAAACATGTTAGATTCGTCCCTATTAGTTTAGTTCGAGTTTTCAGACGGCGCCACGCGTTCCATGTGGTAATTTTTGCTTATTTCCCAGCCCAAATCTAAAGTAAACTAAATTACAACTAAACTAGGATAAATAATCTACATTAATAAAAACGAGTTGCAGTGTTGTAAAACAGCCACCCAGACAGACACCTGTCTAATAATAACAGTAACAATGCTGCATTGTGCTCCGTTGATTGTCAACAACAATGTCTTTACAAACATCCCCACTACCTCTGGATGGCAGCGCTCAGCACGGTTCACACCTCCTCTCACATGGCAACAGTGTCATTAACACCGCCAGATTTAGACTTTCAATATGACTATTTTAAGTACTAACCATACAAAAACTCCAGAACCTTAAAGGGTCAACTTTCTCGAAATTGCATTGCAATTGCAAATGGACGGCTTAATCATAGAAGTGGTTATCCCAGACACCAATAGTGAAGTAACTGAAGCAACCAACAACAGTTCAGAAAAGTGTGTACAACTTAATATTAAACCGCTGGCTAAAGGTTGTCGCTGTAGATGATTAAAATTAAACTTGGTTAAAACAAACTTTACAAACCCGGAGCGCTAACGATTGACACTTGGCTGTACAAAGGCGTATTGCCTTTATTTCCGGTGGAAACATTCATATGTTATGTAAGTGCATGGAGTCCGGAGGCACTGATTGAGCGAGCGAAGCAAACTAACACCAGCATTTCCTAGCCAGTGGTCACAAAAAGAAAGATGGGTTACATGCCTTTCGCAACAAACACACGAGAAAGCAAATTGTCCCAATATTTTAAACGGTGCATCAAATACCAGCCGTGCATAGCACGGGCTTCAGCTAGTAATTAAATTACTAGGCGTTTAGTTTATTTAATTTTAGGCTAAAATCCGAGTAGAAATTCCCACACAAAACTCATGGCGCCCTCTATAAACTAGGACTGAACTAATACGAATGTATTTAAGACGTTTCAGTATGGGTCTCGAGTCACATTCTCCTCCAACCCTATAAATTATTGATTTCCGGGTGCTTTTTGCTGCTGTGCCCTGCTGAAAGACACATGTCTATGTCTTCTAATCTGCCTTGTGCTGGATCCTTAAGTCCAAACTCTGTATAGAATGCTGTCAAAGTCTTTATAAAAGATGTTACGTTTATTACCAGCATTAATGTCTGTGGAATCCTGATCTTTAGTGTTTTCAAGAATTTTGCTGCAGCAATTATCAGCTCTTTGCACTACTTGGCTTCTATTCCAATCTGGGAACTGTGAGTCTAGGACGCAGACTGGGTTTTACGCATGACAGTGCATCACTAACTGGTCCTAGTTTTCCTGGCCTGTGACGAATAATAAAGTCGTATTCTCTGATGCTGATTAGAATGCGCTCCAGCTTAGGAGATAATCAGCTATTGTTGTATAAATACATCAGTGCCATGTGGTCTGAAAAAGAGGAAAAAGGTTCTTCCGATTAAATATGTTGTAAATGATTCAATTGTGCTTATCGGAGACTTTCTCACTGTTATGCTTTCTTTTTTCTCAGTTGGTGTCAAGCAAATGGGTAAGTTATACCACTGTATCTGTGTGTGTGTACCACTGATCTACTTCGACCTAGGGAATCCTTAGTTTGCTTCGTTTGAAGTCTGCTTCTTCGTCCCAAATGAACTTGGCGTTCTTTTGGCTTGCAGAGTACACCGAAAAGTTTGCGATGTGTCTCCTGCAAAATCCGCATTTCCCAATGAATCTTCGGATTTTTTACATTTCTTGGTTGTGGGAAAAATTCCATGGCTTTTTTATTTGTCAGGTTGGATGCCTGTTTCGTCTACTACGGAGCCTAAAAATTTGCTCGGTCTATGTGTAACAGGTGCGTACGGAAGTCTATAAAGAGCTTAATAAAATGTCGTCCAAATAAATGGTACAGTAGGCCCCTAGGATCTCTGCAAAAATCTGCTAGGTGCAGTACTGGAAGTGGGCTGGTGCTATTTTTAGTTCCATCTGCAATTTTTTGAACATGTATGGTTTGCAGACTGAAAAGCTATTTTAGGTATTGCTTCCTCTGCTAGCTAGAGCTGTAAAAATCCCATGCAAAAATCTAGCTTTGAAAAGTATTTCGTGCCGTGGAGGTGTGCTAGTGCCTCACTGATGACTGGTAAGGACACTAAAACACTTTCAGTTAACTGTGTAGGTTAATTACGATTCTATATCCTTCAGATCTTTTTACAAGTAGGCATGGGCTGAGTCATGCTTAGTCATTTGCTCTCAATATTTCCCTTTGGTGGAATGGAACTCGGTAAATTCTAGATTTTACTGGGGCTGCACTACTAGTTTTAATATTACCTCAGTTTTCGAAGGTTCCAATATCGAATCCGTTTTTGCTAAAAGCATTTTGTCTCAAGAACTCTCTTTGCTCTTGTTCGTTCAAATCGGGGAGTGAACTTTAATTTCAAGTTATTCCATTCTTTGTCCAACTCTACCTTGTTGACAGTCGTCGCTGGTAGCAGCGTTAGGTTGTGCTATCTCAATAGGCTCTAGGCCTTGAGCGCTTGACTGGCTTTGCTCTGCATAAAGTTGGCCTTGGTGAGCTGGGTTGTGTATCATCCATGATCGTATCAGCTGTACTAATGCTGGTTAGGCTTTGTTCAGAGAATTTACCATGCCTGAAGCATTTCGAGATTTTTGTTTTTCGTCATCGGTGTCGTCGATTGCCGTGGTGTAATGGCCAAGAATAGTCCCCGAGGGGATGTAAATGTTCTAGATGTATTTATAACCATAATCAGTATCAAGCCTGTTAGTGTTACTTAACATCTGGCTAAACAAATCGGAAAATTGCTGTCACATTGTGGAATTGCAGTCTCATTGTGGAGTGCTGTTACCCTTGCCTCACTTGTGTAACGATGGAAACATGGAAACTGGCATTTCCACATTTGTAAGGTGTGGCATTCCACCCTAGATTGCGGGTTTTCTGCTGTAGCTTAGTCTGAAGCAATGTTAATCGGTGCGGTGTGCTCGTGTTATTACCTGGTATTTTTCGATATTTATTTCTCGATTTTATTCGCGTTTGCCAAGCGTCGTAAGGAGAAACTGATAGCCTAAACTTACGCTCACCTATTTCCAATGTATGTTCAGAGCAATTTAACTTAAGAAATCGGACTAGTAAACCGTGTATTCTTCCAAAGCTGTTATCAGGGACGCACATTTACGTGTTTCGTTAGTCAGTATTCTGTTTACTCTTATTTTCTTGCCATTAATTCCATTAAATCGACTGGGGAGGTGCTAAAGTTTCAGTGCACTTTATGTGCTGTGGATTCCTCTCCACAAGTAGCGAAACTCCGCTTCCGGAATCTAAAGTGCTAGCTTGCTAGTGTCCAAAATTAAATATCAAACGGGGTGTCGTAATTTTGCTCCGATCTGCACAATTTATTGCCGCTTCGTCAGCGTTTGTGTAGTCCAGCTCCATCGTGTGCAGGCCTGCTCCGTCGTGCAGGCCTGCTCAGTTTTGCCATAGCCTAACTCGTGGATGAGGCAAATAGTATCTCCGCCGCTAGATAGAGTTGAGGCACCGTTTCAGTAATTTGTTCATTTTGGGCTGAGAGCATCGCTGCCTGCTTTGCTTATCGCTTTTTACGTTTTTTATCTGACGTTCTTCCAGATTTAATTTAAATAAATTGGACAAATTGTGGGTGCTGTTACTGAAGCAATCAGTTGGATACAAATTTTCCATTCTTCCTGATTTTTTAGGTGAGATTTTTAATGTTTCTCCTGATGAAATAAAGTGAGCTTTCCTGTCTAAATTAGAGTATAGTTGAGTGTAGTGGGAGTCTATTCTGTCTGTTCTGTATTCTATCGCATGTCATTTTGTGTGCTGTGGAGCCTGTGTTTACTTCAGCCAACATTTTTGTTGCCAACTCGGCATTCAATTTCACCTTAGGTGCATAGTATTCATCCGGAATTAGAACCAAAATGCTAATCTGGGATATATCAAAGTTCGGTCACTTAAAGCTAATTTTTAATCTACTTTTGAGTACAGGTGAAGAAGTAGGCTTGCTGTGTCAATTGTCGAGTGTTTATTTTTATTTTCAAATAAAATATTTGTCTTTAAGCGCGAGTGGTTGTGTTATTTGTAGTACAAGTCGGAACACTGTCTACCTTTGAATATCCGGCAAGTTCAAAGTACTGTTATTCTCTGAACTGTCAACTAGTTTTTTGGCTGTCGTGCGCCCTTTTGCTGTGAGCATTCTGAATTACTATAGGCTGTGTCAAGTTTGCATTTTGGTTGCCTACGCTGCTGGCTGTACTGTCTTAAATTTAGCTGTGAGATTATCCCTATAATCTCGGTTATTGTACCGTGGGTTCTTGTTCCCTCCATTTTGCTTGTGTGATTTTGTTTAATTTTCTAGCGTTTGTTTATCTATTTTGAGCCTGTTTACAGGAATTTAGCAGTCCCTACTTATGTGTGCCCTGCGAAACATCGGAAGCATGAACAAGTTTCCTTCTTTTCGGTGCTAACTATAGCTTCATTTACTGCTCCCTTTAATTAAAAGTTAACTTTAATTTTACGTTTAAGTTCTTGCATGACTCTTGCTACATCAGTTGATGCGACTGTCGTATTTTTATCGTGTGGTGAAAACATTCTCTCCATATTGAGTTTTGCGCGAGATTTCGCTGTGCTCACTTAATTCAGTTTTTCGTTTCAATGTTTGGTGCAACATTTTGTAATGTGGATTTAACATTTTAATTGGAACGTACTCGTGCATTAAATTTTTGTGTTTACGAGTTTCGACATTGGCTTTGGTGTGGCAATGACGCTAGTTTCGATTTTGGTTTTAGTTTCGAGTTGGCCATGGCATTTGCTGTTTCCGGTCGTCGGTGTGTGGTGGCGCTGTGATCGGTTCTTCGATGTTGGAGGGTGTAGCATGGTCGAATGAGACAGCTGGGAAATAGGCGTTGTTGTGCGTGAAGCATCTTTGGTCGTAATGTTGGAAAAAAACTTTCCGATGTAGTTGGGTCGAGATGTGGCCAGGCCAATCTTGATTTCGACTTTGCCTGTCCGGTAATTCGATAGCTGTTGTTCGCCGTCATGTTAGAAAAGCGAGTGAGGGAAAAGACCGGACTACAAAATGTCGTCATTGCGTACGAAGATGTTTCATTCCAAAGTTTTCGTTGAAGAAATATCAGTCGTCGGAGCCGTAAAGTCTAGTCAAAGTGCTTGAAGAGAATGCCGCACCACAGTTACAGACGCTGGAGTTTTCTTTACGAGAGTAATGTGTCCAGGCGAAAAATAACGGAACTGTTACTTCGTCGATACAACTGTGTGCGATAAAGCCATCTTGGAAAATGTTCACAATGACCACGTGTTGACGGAAGGTCTGGTTTCATCCTGAACTTTGACCGCCATTGCAAAGGAAAACTACCATGCTGCATTTCTACTGTACGGTCCGTGAGTACACCGGAGACTGACGTTAATGTCTCAAAAATAGGTAGTAATCATGAAAACTCGATACGCCATAACACCAGCCAACTAATAGGAACTATTTACATGTGTACACTTTGTAGTAGTGGAAATTTATTTTTATGTGTATTCATTTGAACGCATTTCCTCATACATGGGAAAAAGAAAAAATTCATTAAATTAGTAAAGGGCTCTCCTCTCCATAAAACAGATTAAATCCAGGGATAAAAGAAGCTGTGCTTCTTAGGGGATTATTCATACGTAGACAAATTGGAATAGAATTATTGGAAAATTATGTTATTACAATTTGAGAAAAATAAGAGGCTGAACGTATTTTGCGAAATATCGATTTATATATTAAAAGGGAAATAAGACAAGCATTGTCTCCACTTTTTCGTTGGAGAAGAAAGCCTATTTATTTACATTATTGAAAAGCTTATAGGTGAAAATTATTTTGATTAGCCTACCAAATAATGAATTGCCATTATAGATCGAAACTGATTTCAACTTAGTAGCTTTGGGTGTAGCCTCCTAGGGGCAAAATTAACGAAACTAACAAGTTAGGAATTATAAAAATAAATGTTTATATTTTTGTTACATAATTATACTTGTGAAACTGATTCCTGTGTCTCACCTAAAATAAGACTGATACCCGGGATATTTTTTTGCGATATCGTATTCAAGCTAGTCATAGCGAAATTAAGGTGTTACAATTTCTTCTTAAGTTTTAGACGATTGGTTGCTGAATAATTTTCCAAAATACCTGGCATAGCTGACTGCAAAAGCTTATGTCTTCACCTTTAAGCATTTTGGCTTTGTGGAATTTAGTTCTCGTTACTTTCGACTACTGCAGCCTTAAATGATGCCCAGTTCGACTGGTTTGTTACCGATAGGGTAGTTGCTACGTATCTGGCTGCTCAGCCTGTGCATTTGTCACTGCCGCTATCAATTCACTATCTGACGAAAATGGGTCAATTTTTCTTAAATTGTGTCAAGAGCAGGAAAGCTCCGCCATTTTCCTCAGAAAAGGTTAAATATTTTTTTGCTGATCTGACGTCATCCCACATTGTGCGTTATTTTTGTCATAATTTTGACATCAATATTGGGCTGTGTGTAGGTCTTAAATTATTCGCTATTTCTTTCAGTGTTTCAGCGTGACTATTGTATGCACGGAAGGTCATTTTTTGCTTACCTAAAATTGCCTGTCAACGGATTCTTTATGTGGCGAATTATTTCTAGAATTAATGAGATCATTCTCATCAATACTGGGCGAATAACTGCATAAAGAACTACGCGACCGACTCCTTGAACGAGTGATAGAACGAGTGTCAAAACTGTTACGAGGTAAGCAACTGGACCCGCGGAATGAAGCCGTGATTTCTGCTCCGTGAACATGCTCTGTTGGCTGCCGTTTTGTGCAGCAGCAGGCGGCACTCGGATGCCTCTCGAGACTCGTTCGCATTTGTGAGACTATTTCTCCGTTCATATTTTCTAACAATCGTTTGGTTTTTTCTAAGAGCCCTACCTCTAGTTGAGCGTTTTAAACTTGTCCTTTTGACAGGAATCCTGTTTAAATCTCAAATCTCTCCTAGGCACAGTTTTAGTTTTAGTCATAATTTCGGTCCTAACTCGTGTTGCCTATAAAACTAAACGTGTGGATTTCGTGTAGGTGTGGTTTTGTTCTTACAAATTTGTGCTTTCTGGCTTGGTTATAGATCTTTTTTATGTTTGACTTTCGTCAAACTTAGCGAAATTCAGTGTAAGTTAGCAAAAATTCCAGCCCCATCGTGAATTTAGCTACGATTCTCGATGGTGAAAAGGTTTTTCCCTTTTTGACTAAATTATCTCCAAAATTGGTATCAATTTACTGTTTTCTTAACTCACTCACTCCTTGCTCTACCGATATGCGATCTATGCTGCTTTGTTTTCTAAATGAGAGCGTGGGAGTTATGACGAATCATAATTCTGACACGCATTGTTAAGTCTATCGTAAAAGCAGGTATACTCATTTATCAATGATTTATGTTGTGTGTCTACGTTTAACACCGGCTGTCTAAACAATATCTTAACAGTAGCTTTATATTATTTATTCAAATTCAAATCAGCTATAGTGTTAGTGGGGTTTAGCAAACTCCCACTTAATCCCTGTTATGCACTCTTGGGGCTGGTGGCATACTAGTATTGGGCGGTACCCGAAATTTGTGATGATGCTGGTACCAGCCTAGGTACTGCGGTACTCTACTTAACGGTTCTTAAAATTTGGCGGTACTTCCTTCGGTACCTCGGGTACCAACGGTAATTATTTTTAAGTAACCTAATATAACTAATTAAGGTTAGAAATGGAATCATCACTTTTATTTACGTAGCCCCCTTCCCCCTTAAAAATACAAAAAATAATCACTAAGAAGGCTACTGAACTTTGTGAACTCAATTTTTATTTTTCTGTTGGTTCTTAACGTACCCGAGTACGCTACTCGGTTTCTGCGGTACTCACAAATGAGGCGGTGTCTGATATTATAGTGTTGTGGTGTCAATGCCCAATTTTTAAAAAATGATTAAATTTTATTGAAAGATGCATTTTGTTGATAAAGATTTAATGGGAAAAAATTATTGATTTCCCCCACCCCTTAAATGTTTAATGCATGTTTGACAATATATTGTTAAAAAAAACTTCTAAAATTTGTAGTTAACTTGCTATCCAAGTAGTAATCCAAACAACGCTGGCTGTACACAAATTTGGCTCCACTTTGTGAATTGTTTAGAATCCAATTTTACCATTGTTGATCTATAACTGATTATTACATTACTGATTATTAGATTACAAAAATAATCACTAAGTAGGCTACTGATTCTGTATTAGGATTTTGTGCATGTCTGGACTTGTCCCTGCTGAACAGGATCTAGCCAGTGTGAACAGGTGCTAACTGGAGGTTCTGAGCTGGCCTGGAACTACTGTTTTAAGTCGTATCTGGAGAGCTCATGGCTTAGCTTCTGGCAAAAGTGCACTAGGCTGAACTAGCAGTTCAGGCTAGGTGCCCTAACTTACTCTTTAATCACGTAAGCAGGTTACTTACTATGCCGATCGATACCGATATATCTGTGGTTTAGGGCTTATTAACCTAAATTAAACAATTAACACGTTATTGATAAATCCAGTCGTCCACCCCCCAATTCTTACCCCTGCATAGACTTTTACCTCTCCAAGAGGCAATGTTAGCAAAAAAGTATTTTTACTGCTAAATCCAGTCGTCCACCCCCAATTCTTACCCCTGCTTAGATTTTTACCTCTCTAAGACGCAATGTTAGAAAAAAGTAGTATTTTGACTTCCAAAAACCCCAATTTTACCTGGGATGAAATATACACTACCTGTAAATTTTGTTTTATTCAGTTCCAGGGTGCTGTTACCCTGGAGGAATCGATATGCCCAGCTGAGCCACCCATCTGCGCATGCGCCAGATATATCAGCCATGGTGGTGACTCCAGAGGGGAGGTTGGGTGGGTATTTAACGTGTTAATTGTTTAATTTAGGTTAATAAGCCCTAAACCACCGACATATCGGTATCGAAAGGCATAGTAACCTACTTACGTGATTCACTGGTAAAGAGTAAGTTAGCACGCATCAGTCAAAATACTACTTTTTTGCTAACATTGCCTCTTGGAGGTAAAAATCTTAAGCGGGGGTAAGAATTTTTTTTTGGGGGGGGGGGGTGGAGGACTGATTTATCAATAACGTATTAATTGTTTAATTTAGGTTAATAAGCCAATAGAAAACAATTAGGCAATAGGAAACAATTTTGACTTCCCCCAGGTAAAATTGGGTTTTCTAATTGCCGGCCGAAAATATCACACTACCTGTAAATTTTGTTGCATTTACAGTTGACCTGTCAATATAGGTGGCGGGCACCATTATGGCGGGTCCCCAAGGGGGCTCGCTGGGTCCCAGCAATTTGGCTTAGTGCTCTAATGCGTTTTAAACGATCTCTTGCAGTTTGACTGCAATGGGGAATGTTTGTAGTCAACAGAATAACATTGAGAGTTTGATCAAGATGTAAGAACGGGGGGAGGGGGGGGGGGGGTAATAGTTGTCTAATACACAATTTTAAAAAAATTGACTGATATATCAAAAACCAAAATGGTAAAAGGGGTCGCCAAGTTCCGAATGATATCAACACACCAAAACATTCGCCATTCATTCGCCATTCATTTGCACCGATAAATGAAATGAACAATTTAAATGAAAACTTTAAATGAAAACTTGCTACTAGCAATGTTCTAGTTTTCATTTAACCTTCGAACTATTAAGCAGTGCGATTAACTTGGCGAATGTTTTGGTGTGTTGATATCACTCCTTTGAAGGGCGAAACCCTTCGGAACATGGCGACCCAAAGACTGAATGAACTATTGTTATAATTTTGAGTGGTGTTTGATGGACGTTTAAAGCTTGATTGGCTCTCTCTTGGTTTGGTTCTCATGGGTGTCGAAAGGCGTGGCGAAAAGCTAATGCACCCACTGGCTAGGAAACGCTTACGTTCGTTTGCTTCACTCAATCAGCGCTCCCCTTGATCCAGACTCCATGCACTTACGTAACAGAATCTTTCCAGTGGAAACAAAGCGAATACCCCTGTTTTTTAAATTAAAATAATACCGGTAATGCACCCAACACTAGGGTGTACACTACTGGTGATGCTAATGCGTCCTTGCCAATGTTAGCCCTAATCTCTAGTATTTATTAACTATACAGGGTGGTCTACAAAAAACTGACGACCCAACATTTTCAGTCTAACTTTTCTAGTTAGCACCCCTCAGACCCAGGAAGAGGACAGAAATTTTTCAGTTTCATTAGCTTTGATTTTTGTCCTCTCCTGGTCCTCTTCTGACCACCCTGTACTGACTAATCTAAGTCCAGAATCTAATCTGACTTAGTACAGTATCTCTTAGCTGACTAGTTCCACTTGTAGTCTGGGATCCTAGTCAGGGGGTGCTCAGTGTATGGTGGCCTTAATTGTCAGAATTTGACTCCCAGTCAGATTTATTCTACTAGGGGCTTGCTTATATATGCCAGAGGGCTAACTGATTCTTATTAGGATTTTGCTTGAGCATGTCTGGACTTGTCCCTGCCGGACAGGATCTAGCCAGTGTGAGGGTTCTGAGCTGGCCTGGAACTACTGTTTTAAATCGTATCTGGAGAGCTCATGGCTTAGCTTCTGGCAAAAGTGCACTAGGCTGAACTAGCAGTTCAGGCTAGGTGCGCTAACTTACTCTTTATGAGTGAATCACGTAAGTAGGTTACTTACTATGCCGATCGATACAGATATACCCGTGGTTTAGGGCTTGTTAACCTAAATTAAACAATTAACACGTAATTGATAAATCCAGTCATCCACCCCCCCCCCCCCCCCCAAAAAAAGAATTCTTACCCCTGCTTAGATTTTTACCTCTCCCAAGAGGCAATGTTAGCAAAAAAGTAGTATTTTGACTGGTGCACAACTTACTCTTTACGAGTGAATCACGTAAGTAGGTTACTATGCCGATCGATACCGATGGTTTAGGGCTTATTAACCTAAGTTAAACAATTAACACGTTGATAAATCCAGTCGTCCACCCCCAATTCTTACCCCTGCTTAGATTTTTACCTCTCCAAGAGGCAATGTTCCTTTAGTACTATTTTGACTGCTAAAAGAAAAAAAAAACTTAATTTTACCTTGGAGGAGGTCAAAATTGTTTTCTATTGCTTAAAGAAATATACACTACCTGTAAATTTTGTTTTATTCAGTTCCTGGCTGCTGTTACCCTGGAGGAATCGATATGCCCAGCTGAGCCGCTCATCCGCGCGTGCGCCATATATGTCAGCCATGGTGGTGACGCCAGAGGCGAGGTTGGGTGGGTATTTACAGGTAGTGTATATTTTCTTTAGGCAATAGAAAACAATTTTGACTTCCCCCCCCCAGGTCAAATTGGGTTTTCTAATTGCCGGCCAAAAATACCACACTACCTGTAAATTTTGTTGCATTTACAGTTGACCTCGTCAATATAGGTGGCGGGCACCATCATGGCGGGGGGCTCGCTGGATCACAGCGAATTTGGCTCAGTGCTCTAAAGATCTCTTGCAGTTTGACTAAGTACTGCAATGGAGAATGTTTGTAGTCAACAGAATAACAACGATGAAGATGTAAGAACGAGGGGGAGAGGGTAAGTGTGGATTCATGAGGGTTTGACGAGGCCTTGGTTGCTAAGGACGGATTGATTGGAGTTGGTGTGACTTGATTGGATCAGAAAATGTGGTTGTCGAGTGATGCTGAATGATGCGTCGCAAGGTCGTAAAGGGGCTATGGTTATTGATTTCCGGCCGGGTGGTAAAAGTGAAACCATAGTCTTTAGCACTCGAGCGACAGTAGAGGCATGGGAGCTTTCTTGTTCGGGTTAGCGACATTTTCCACGTTTCACGGATTGCCGAGACGAAGGTTGTGGCATTGTCCCACTACCACACCTGGCGTGCAATGTACGTTTCACTAGGCATTGCTTGATTAGTCCGGATCCACTCCTGAGCTAGTTTTTGTTGTTCGCGACGACACCCGCGGTAGGACCGGGGGTTGGTTGATGGGATCATAGAGTTCGGAATCTGCGGGAATGGCAGTGTTCCCGATGATGTATTCGATTTTGGGAGCAGTCTCAATGGTCTGCGTGCCACGGTGGTGAGATGAATGGGCTTTTATGGGAGAGCTGGGTGGTGGATCTTGGAAGATGGGTTGGCGATTCGTCGAGCTTGGTAGTGGGGAAAGACGAAATCTGGCGTCAGCGAGCTCGATTTTCTTCGTATTTTCGTGTTGCTGGCAGTAAGATTTTAATGTTGAGCTTGTATGCATTAAGCTTTCGGGCGTTAGCAAGCTATTTCCAGGTTGGCACAATGAATTGCGATGGGTTCATAGTTTGCACGGAGGCGTTAGAGTTCCTTTTTATTAAAATGAAGTTTGTGTTGAGCTCTCTTTAGAAGAATTTCGCAATCTCCGAAGTTTTCGGTCAGATTGGAGGAAGCAGGGCTTGCGTCAAGTCCAAACAGGATGTGTTTGAAGCAGTTGAAGTGTTTAATGTGTCTTGACGTGGACCCGGTGTGGCAGTTGAACTGTTCGGTGTAAACGGAAGACGTGACGGTGGCCGGGATGGTGGCAGTGGGTTTCGTTATCGGCTTGGGTGAAGAGAAGAAAATTTTTTTTTGGGTGTTGATTGTTCTCTGGCTTTCTTATTCCTTATTTGCGTAGCGCGAGCGAGGGATTGTTTAATGGGCCACGAGTTCAGCGAAATGGTAAGGCATGTGGAACAGGAGTCCTTGTCATAATCACATTTACGATGCCGTTGGTAAGCAGAGTGGGGGTCGTGGCGTTTTTTGGACGAGACAATACTAACACATTTGCGTACTGTTTTGGGGTCCCAGCCTCGAACGAGGGTTGACGATTTGCCGCCGCGAATCTTTGGCGGCATGGTTGCGAAGAGCTGACTGCAGAAGTCAGGAGAAAGGGCGGGAGAGGGTTTGGGTCTATCAAGGCCACTCGGCGGGAGGAGGGAAGGGTATCAGATGAATCCCGTAGGTGGCTCGTAGAAAGTTATGGTTGGATACATCCGTCAAATCAACGCGGGTCGAGGAAGTAGTTTATTAAGCATCGGAACGGCATGTCCTCGGAACATGCGTATGGAGTAGAGGTGTCGCGAGTTTGGATAATCCTCCCTCCGTTCCACGATGGATGTTGGTTAAAGATGCCAGACAATGCCTGAAACAGGTGGGCGAAATCCTAAGTCAGTGGGTTGACATTCCAGTGGGGCATCAGGGTCGACGTTCGCGGCGCAAGTAACGGAGAGGGGGGGGGGGGGTTGATTGGGCATCAACATCCGAATTTCCAGGTGGGATCGAACATCGACGAGCGGAGAAAATTGGTGACGTTCGGCAAAGGTGTGGGTTCAGGGTGGTCGATGTAGACATGGACGAGTGTTATCAGTCATTGGCTGTCAGAACACTTCGGTATTCGGGAGGCAGAAGAAGCATTCGGCGAACGTGCGGCTTTCGATGAACAAGGTTGATGCAGAAGGACAATGAACGTTTAGTGGCGTTTTGTCTTCAAAATAAGGATTTCGGCGAAAGCTTCGTTATTTGGGCGGGAGGGCTGGAAAAACGTTCAGTGAACGCTGGGCTTGGGCTTACGGTGAAAGAGGGGTGGTGCCTTAGGACCACAGGCGTGCAGAGGTGAATGTTGTCTGTCGCTGGTATTCGGTGAACGCATCGTTTGCAGTGGATGACTATAGTGTTCTTCCGGTCTAGGAGATGGAGAAGTTGACGACAGTTGACGTTGGTATCAAGGCACTGGTGAAGTAGTTGAAATGAGTGGAGCAGCAGAAGTTGATGGTTGTGTAGGAGACGGTAATGCAGCAATGATGCTGGGGTCTACTGGAACCGGGTTGGCCGGAGTCGTTGAAATACGTTGAAATGAAGAGTCCATTGTAAGCTTGTGAAAGCC
>JAHWFP010128854.1:3546-19870 GCA_023313725.1 Lithobius niger | reverse complement strand
GACTTAGGTTTTCTTCCCTTGTGCATTACGGTGAAGGATTCGGGGAAGAATCTTCTTCGCTTGGGCCGTTGATTCCACTTGTGGAAAACCTAGGGTTTCTTGACGATCGAGAATAGGGTGCAGAATAACGAGCCAATGATGGGAAGAGTCTATACAAAAATAGTCGAATGACTAGCGCTTTTATCTTTTGGGAAAGGCAGGAGAAGCTTTCGGCGAACGCAGGGTTTTCGACGAACGTGCCTGATGCAGAGGAACGACGAGCCTTCAGCGACGAGGGTGAACAGGGTGAATGCGGGTTGCTCTATGTTGTTATAATGGTTGTATACCGCATGCAGGGGTCTTAACATTAAAGAGGTACAAGGTAAGTACTCAGATTCACATACCGAACAGCGTACCTTGTGGGAAGAAAGATGACTTAACGATGTTTCCATGATGATGAACATGACACCAGGAATGGAACGTTGGGTAGTCGCGTAAGTATAGGAACGGAATGAAGGTTTCTGGTCGTGTAGGGTCTGGAATGTAGATGGAAGGCAAAGTCTTTGTAAGTGCATGTTGAAACCTTTGATGTATGGCGTATGTTGCTTTATGTCGTTCCTCATCTTAGTCGTAATTTTTTTTTTTTTGAGGTGGAGAAGTGACAGCTTCTTTTGCCTAGAAGATGAAGAAATCGTTCAAAGAGGATGATGGAGGGCAGGAACTGACGGAGCATTGTAGGAGGAGACGAAGAAATGGCCAGGCGGACGGAAGACGGAATACGTGCTTTAGCACCAGATGAGGGTATGTTTCAAGAAGAGGACGGGAGAAGAGGATCGGTGTTAGGCAGAGACAGGAACGTGCTGGGTCCGTTCTTGGTGTACCTTGTTACTGATAGTAATGTAGCTGAAGGTGTTAATTTTAAGTGCAGAATGGAGAACCGGAGCAGCCTGGGACAGCACAATGCCGTCAGGTTGCATCGCGTAAACCTACACATGGAGGTTGCGCAGAGCGGATTGAAGAAAAATCTGATCGTTCCTACAGGGGGAACGCTGTGTCGTAGGTTCCGGAATTGGTGCAGAAAGCAAGACTGCTGGCAAAGCGGAACTAGGATGCTGGGAAGGACCTGGGTCCCCAAAGTTAGGAATCGGATGATCGTAGAAATGAACTGTGCTTGAAATCTAGCCTCGATAGATTCTAGACGGAATGGACTCGTCAAGGTGGAATGAGAGGGAACAGTACTTCGAGGGACGGGACGGTAAAGCCAGAAGGTGCAGAAGTAGTCCTCCGTGTTGCAAGCGGGCAAGCTGTGGCTAAAAAAATTGAGTTCAGTGTAGAGATCACGGACAAGTAGGGTTTTTAAGGAAAAAGGACTTGGCTTCCAAGTCATGTGGAGTCCGTCCGCATGGGGTCGGTGAGGTGGTAACTGTACCACTAGGCGGAATCGCAGGGATCATAGTGTTAGAGATGTGTATCGGAATGGTAGTTGGTAGATATCTAGTAACATTGTCATGTCCTCTGGATTGAGGAATTCGAAGGGCGAGACTGTGAAGTGGTCGTGGAGGGAAACCATTGGCTCATTGAGGCACGTCCTTGGTGGAATGGGGATGCAAAGAATCGAGGTTTCTGGAGCTAGCGCAACCTTCTGTTGGATAGAAAGGATCGCTGTGTATGACCTGAATGGAATAGTAGATACTAAGTGTCGGGAACCGTAGTGATTGCTGTTAGTAACACCGGTGTTGTCGGAGGGATGGCGGAACGCAGACCTGTAGTAGGACAAGCTGGCCGAAACCGAGAGGAGCAGGTAGCAGCAAACTGGAATGATGAAGAGGATTGGTGAGGAACCGAACATGTTGAAGTGTGAGGGGCTAACTGGAACTGAGATGAGGTAGGCTTGAGATCGAAGTGGAAGGTTGTATAAGGCGGCGAAGGCCTTTGATACACTGCCTGCAGGGGAGCAGGTGGACAACAGGTGTAGCTGACAAGTAGCAATGGGTGGAATAGCAGGTCCTGGTGCTGACCTCCAGCAGTTATAAAACCGTCGGAACGGCATAGTAGATGGCGTACGAAGTGGCGTAGCAAGGAACGCAGGAACGCGGCGCGCATTCTCGTAAGAGCAGGGACGAAAAACACAGGAATGCAGGAACGGCCAGAACATAGAATCATGTAGGAATGGGGACCGGAGGCGGAACGCCACCGAAATAAATGAAGGGTCAGTCGGTTCCGCGAAAGGAACCGCGGAATTAGTGGAGTTGAAGCAACCGATTAGGCCGCATGTATTTTTCACAGGGGGAAGACGAAATGCAGGCCGATGAAAAACCGTGGAGACGGTAGGAAATATCCTGTGGGCCCAGTCCTCCCAAGGAGGAACGGTGAATTGGTCAATGTCGAGAATGCTGGCGGTTCTTGTATGTGCCATCCGCAGGAGTGATGGTACGCGGAACGGGAATGCTCAGGGCGACCACGCGAGAGAGATGATCGAGGGATGTAGGTTCGAGGGATTGTGCAGAGGAACGATGCAGCGGACAGCAGGATGGATGGCGTGGCTTCATAGCTGGTATGGGAGACAAGGTTGAAAGGTGGAGCGCAGGGTAGCCAGGTGGAGATAGCTGCTTGAAAGTAAAAGCTCTCGGACAGCCTGTCATGAGGAACGACCGTTCCGTGGAAAGAAAGGATAGCATGTTCGGTGGAATCGTGGAACAGAGTTGGTAGGAATGGTGGAATGGGGAACGAACGGAATCTTGTCAGCAAAGCTCAACCTGGAATATTCGGGATTCGAACCTAGCTCACTCGGATGAGTGGCGTCAGTAGTGTAGCAGAAACGGAAGCAGGGAACTGGGGACAGGAGACAAGAGTAGCGAAACGCTGTCTGCATTGTTGAGCGGCAGTTCCCCCTGTCCTAGGGGAACAGGATGGATCGGGATTCTTGGAGGGATCAAAAATGTCAGTCCGAGGTTTGAACAGGCCTTTCAGGAGAAGGGTAGATCGGCGTTTGTAGCAGTGACAAGATGCTGGTGTTCCTAAGGGGTGCAAATGTCCCCCCCCCCCTTCCTTCCCCCGTTACCAGACCGTGGTCTAGTAGGGGGAATGAAGGATGACAATAGGGAACGAGATGCTGGTCGTGCCGGACGCCGGAATCAATTTATTAAAGAGAAAGTACAAACTCTCCTTGAAGGCAGCAGTGAGAGGAACCAGCGATCCAGAGGAACGAGAAAGTGGGAGTCATGTACCGAAGGTTCGGTTCGAAACAATCGTCTCGAGGAAAGAAGCGCAGGTCGGGTCGTGCTGGTGGCAACAAGGAATGTGGCGGCAGCAGGAATGGCCGTGTGAAGGACAAAACCAGCCAAGGCCAAAACAGGCCGCAGGAGTACACCCCAAAGAAACCAGATTGAGGGAACGTAGGGACGCAGGAACGAAGGAACGTAGGTTGAGGTAAGAGGATTGGACCTGTTAAGGAGCAGTGATTAGCACAGCCGCATAAGTCGAAGACCGGAGAAAGACGAGCGGACTGCATTGTCAGAGTATAAATCGGAGAAGAGGGCTGCGCAGTAGGATACACAGATGTTGACGGCGCAGAGGGATATCATACCCTTTTGATTTAAACAACAGCATCCAATGCCGGATGGAAGGAAGCGAAAGCTGACAGGTGGTGAAATGGTCCAATCCAAAAAAACTGCGCAGAAGCAAGCGCAGTGGGGAAGGGAGCCGAGGATGAGGAACATTGCTCATCCGAACTGATCCGCGTAGCACCTGAACGCAACAATGACATCAGCATCCCTGGGGGGGCCAGGAACCAAAGGGAACGGCGGCAGCGAGGAACAGGAGTCGGACGCGACGAACCCGGAACGGGCAAAGGAAAGGCTGTCCTCGCATGAGATGATTGGTAGATCTTGTAATGATGGCGAGGACCCGTCAGGAGGCGGAACGGGAGCGTGCGGAATGGGAACGCAGGACCCGAGATGCAGCGTAGTACTAAGTGTTGGAGACCCCAGAAGGGGAACGGAAGATGGGAGGGACATCACAGGAACGTCCTTAAGACAAGGTGAACCCGGGACGGGTGAAGAGATGTCCACGACAGGTACCACTGGGGCCAGAACGGCCACCAAGGAGGTAGGAACGGAGGTATCCTCCATCCGCGAAACGGCGGTATGTGGAATGGGAACGTGGAATGCTGGGAACGGAACGTTGAATGGGGTTGCTCTAAAGAACGACCACGCGTGGTGATCGCGTGGAGAAATGCCGACAGGACGCTGCGCTGCAGCTTATATAAGCTGGCCCAAGCCCGCGCATGCACAGTACCGTACGAGCCTGGCAGGGAAGACAACTCAAACGGGGGGAAACTGCTATAAAACAGGTAGTACGTATTTTTTAACACCAAGTTGCATCAATGCAAACAGATTTCTATTTTTGTTTCTGAAGGCAAAGCACTGGAAAACAGAAGCTTCAGTTTTTTTAAGCACTTTACCAGACTTGGAATCAATTTCTCCTTCCAGGTGTTGGCTGACACCACTCTTACACTTTATAATAGCTCTTGCATATTTACTATCATGCAGTTTACAGTTATCACTTTTCCCCTTTTGAATCCTGAAAGAGCTCGGGAACAAAATTGGTTAAAATACTCCCCCGGCTGCAGACGGTGAACGAAACGGATGGATCGAGAACAGTTTTAAAACTAAAAATAATTTTTAGTAATCCTATAATGCTTACCTTTATTTGCTATTTCGTATAAATATGTGCCATCCATTTTAAACCCATTTTGCGCTACCTGCCATCTTTTTCTGGTGGTGATGTCACGCACCGGTAACACCACCTGTCAGCAATCTTACTTTTCATATGGCTACCAGAGGTTCGGTGAAGAGCGGGACCAGTGGGGTGTTTTGTTTTATTTTGCAGAATTCGTCTAAAAGGAGGGTACAGCCGATAGAGCCTATTTAAAAATATCACATCGCTTAAGTTTTAAAATTCGAGTTTATGTTTACGTTATGGACGCTTAGATTTCTGTAAATATCCTTTACGTTGAAATCTAAGCATACAAAACGTAAACATGAAATAGACCGAAATTCCAGGGCCTGCACCTGGTAAATTTTACATTACCAGTTTTTTTTTTAGCAGTTTCCCCTTTCTGAGCATTATTTTTCTTTAGAAATTTTGAAAGTTGTCTTCACTGCTGGGCTCGTACTAGAACAGCGCATGCGCGGGCTTGGACCAGCCTATTATGAGCTCCAGCGCAGCAGTCCGTCAGCATCAAAATTTCTCCACATCCAGAACCTAGTCCATGGAGGAGAGGCTGGGCAGGAATTAAGGTAATGTATATTTCGGGTAGGCAATAAAAAATAAAATTAACCAGGTGCAGACCCTGGAATTTTAGTCGTTTTATAGCCGACAAGAATATTACCGTTTTTTTTTTAGCAGACTTGGTCACCCGGAGGGCGGCTAGGTTCAAGTCTCCCGCAGTACGAGTCCCACAACCAATTTCACCTTAGTAGAACGGACAGGAGGAACGGTGAAACCTCAAAATTGAGGTACTGCTAGTCACTCTTAGGTGAGGTTGAGAAATGCGGTAGCTCGGGTTTTTTTTTTTTTTTTTGACATATATCTGCATGCAGGGGTATTAACACCTAGGGGTACAAGGTACGTTATCAGTAAACACACTGAAACAGCTTACCTTGTGGGGAAGAAAGATGATTTGAAGGCGGAGGATGCTGAGAGAAGTCTTTCGGATGCGGAAGCGCCAGGGTGTCGAAGTGGATCGAAAATGGATACAGGTCACAGGAACGGGATGCACGATTCTTTATGCTTAGGGTCGATGGAAAAGCAGGTTGTATAGACATTGTGCAAAGGCCATAAGGGAACGTGAAGTGATGGACTGTTTGAACTAATATGGATGGATAGAGTTGATGGAATCGTGGAAAAGGTTCATACTGAAGGAAAGTTAAGCGAGAAGCCTATTTCCACTGTTCCCTCAGGATTGAGGAGGGCCGTTGAAGTGAACTTCTCACCACCTGGTTGGAAGGTATGTGTATATTAAGGTTGTGTATTAAAAGTAATATTTAAAGCAGAAATTATTGAAGTATTCTGAACCCTAAGGCCACGCCTTGGCTTTTGCTCTGCATGGGGAGCATGGTAAATCACCAATCGCTGTGGGTTCGTGCGGGTTGATCCCATGGAACACTGGGGTTAAGGTCGGTGCATTGTGAAACTGCCAAACCGAATAATTTGTGATCCGAGAGAGAACAGACGATTCCGTAGCCTCTTTCCAGACTGGGGGAATCGATAATGTCAGTAGCGGAATCGGGGAAGATTATCCGAGTGATGATGAGGGTGGAAGGAGGATCGTCTGGGCCCGTACAACCGGGAGGATTGTGGCACGGCTGAGGGGAGGAATCGACTGGAATTGTTGGATCGACGAACCGTTGGCAGCAGGCGTAACAGTTAAATTCATTGAAGCTACTGGTTCAGGAGGGACGCCGGACGAGGTGTAGAAAAGACAGGCTGTTGCGGAAGGGTCTTTCGCTGGAGAGGGCAATGGCGACGGTGCAGCACGATGAATGTCTTGAAGGGATGGAGATGGTTGTGGTGTCGTCGGAAGGGTCGAGCAGGTAAGCGAATCGTGGCTGAAGAGGGCGCATTGCGGAGGCAGCGCGTGCGTGAGCGGGCGCAATAGTAGGCGTGCCAAGGCAGTGACAGTGGTATCGAGAGACCAGGTTCTGTGTTTTTGCAACAAAGCATAATTGATCGGCATAGAATAGTATTTTTGGTTGACCATTTCTAACTTGTTAGCGTAGGCTTCGTTGGCGGCGCGTAACATTGTGTCCTCGGCTTGAAGAGCATCAGCAGATGCGGCTCCTTCCCTCAAGAGCTGGAAGGTCTGATATCAAAGATCATAAAGAGGTGTATTCTTGTGCAAAATGATCGGTAAAGGTGAGAACGAATTTAATGTTAAAATACAAGTTCTCGGCATCTCGTGCGGAGATGTGTACACCATGTATTAGGCCTCACGGAGCATTGGCGCCACCGGGAACGGTACTAGTCAAGAAGGAGAACCGGATTCTTGCGGGAGGTACATGGGAAGCGGAATCGGTGGGGCAACTTGGTTGTTCTGTGAAGGTCTGTTCACGGTGAAATCGGGAGGTGGGGGAATAGTTGCGTTCCCTTTGCGAGCAGTCCCTGCAGGAGCATTTTGTAGTGGTGGCGCGAAAGCGACTCGTGCCGACTTACTACAAACTGACTGATGTGGGGATACTAGATTTAGAAGGCCTAAACCCCGACGTACCTGGCTATTGCGTTGTGTCAGTTAAACGTGGTTTTCTGCGGGAACGCGGAGGTTGTTTAGTTGGTGATGGGGTGTGTTTCGGAGCCTTTTTTGTTACGATTGGTTTAGTCGGGTGTGGTTTGAGTTGTCGAATCCGTCATGGAAGCGGTGGCGGCACATTGACGGCTGGCACGGATCGTCTATTTGGAAAGATGTCTTTTTCGTATAAGGATCCATTTTCTAGGCGAAATCGAGACACAGATCCGGCAACGTTTTGTTCTTCCATCACAAGAAGTGTGGTTCTGACAACATGGATGGGGATCAAAATGCATGGAAGTTCCAGCAAACCCTAAGCAACGGCAAGGAGGTGATGTCGGCACATTTGGCGATTATCTTACTTGGCCTGGGACGGGGTTTTCTGATGAAGAGGAATCGACATTTTAAGTCAATAGATGCAGTCGGCAGCGATTGCTTGGACGCGGGAAATTTAAAAGAGGGAGTGATAAAACGGCCGTTGGTGGCGACACCTGTCGATAGCAGGCGGCGTGATAGCAGGGGATGCGGATCGAAGAGACTGCCGTGGAAGGCAGCATATTAGGTACGTAGGTTAGGCATGAAGTAACTGTGGCAAGGAGGACTCGGGCATAAGAACCGAAAGTGCAGGATTAAAAAGGCGGTGGTTATTTTAGTTTCAGTGAATGAACTGGATGAAACAAGCGTGTGGAGGAATCGCCGTGGAGGCAGATTTGTTCGTTGGTTTAGTAATAGGGAGAAACCGTTCGTTGAGACACGTGTGAAAGAAGTAGAGTGCGGTAGTGGAAGAGATTCCTGTTGTTGGACCAAATCACTTGTTGGTATGTTGGGCCCACCCCCCTTCTTTTTTATTATCTGTTTTTTTTCGTACAAGAAAAAGGAGAAACGTCGGAGGACAAGGGTACAATCAAGACGGAGGAATCGTAGAGAGAGTAGTGGATAGGTGGTGTAATGGAATCCGTGCACGAGGGTTGGCACTGCAAATGATCCGTACTCCGTAGCTGGCGGTACATGGAAGGCTACTGTTGACGATGGTTTGCGGCTTGGAGGAATAGGAGTGATGCCTGGGATGGAGATGGATTGTGAGCGCAAGACTGGTGGTGATCGAGGAGATAAGGAAAGGAAATCACCCAGGATTGTGTACTGAATGTCAAATTGTGGTTCTTCATCACAAAATAAGTCATTGTGGATCGCCACTGGAGGTAGGCGACCGGTGCCGGAATCAGGATGCGGTTCGAGAGATCGCCATTCCAGAGGATCATCAGGGTTGCAAAAGGATCGCCGGTAATAAAAGCTGGTGAGATAGTCGTCGATGTTCCTCATGGAATGGTAGTCACTGGAGATGGAAGAACACCAGCCTGTCGTTACAGGCGTTAGATGCCATAGGTAGAGGAAGGAATCGGGAGGCGCAGTATCAGTTGAGCCGAACCGTCGGAACGTTCCCTTGGCGAGGTTTAAAGGAAACCATGATACTAAAGCCGGGAATGCAGCTGAAGGGGGTTGACGAGGCTGTCGGTATAAGAAGTTCTAGAGTCATGGGAAGGCGGCCTGAGCGGCGGCTAGGTACTTACCGAGAAATGTAAGGACGACGACCTAAATTAGAAAGTAACCGTGAATCGTCCACATCAGTGTGAGTGATATCCGAACCTATATGCGGAATCTGCCCATCCGTTGCCGTAATAGCAGGATAAGGTAGGATCTAGGAATCGGAGGTTCTAGTCTTGATACCCGAAGTTGGTAAGGAGTTGGCCTGTTGATAGCCTCTAGTACCTTTGTTCCCAAGAGAGGAACCGAGGAGTTGCCCACGGTTGAGACAGCTGAAGCGCCTGCTGTGTTGGTGAAGGGAACCGAGGAATCGGCGAGAGGCGGAACCGATGGCAAGGTTACTTGCACCTGCCGAAGGGGTGATGATGTGCGGGTCGATAAGGAATCGTGGCGATGACAGAAGCAATCCTGAAAGGAGGGAACGAAGGAATCGACCGAATTCGAAGTTGCTGCTGGTTCCGGTTGTGCATCAACGGGAGTGACGGTACGCGGATCGATGAAGCGGATCGTGTGGAGGCGGATCGTGTTAGGAATGGGGATGCTCAGGGCGACCATGTCGTGAGCACCCTAGGAGAAATGATGCTGACGGACCGCTATATAAACTGGCCCAAGCCCACGCATGCGCTGTACTAGTACTAGCCTGGCAGGGAAGACAACTTTCAAACTTCTAGGGGAAAATAATGCTCAGAAAGGGGAAACTGCTCCATGTTTAGTCTTATATCCTATTGAGCTAGGGCCCTAGAGAGCTTAACAACTGATGCTCTGGCTCTGTATTCTATCCTTTTTGTCAATAGTCATGCTATGTACTTTTAAGTATGGTCAACCTGACAATCAGTGTGACAAATCAGTGGTCAAGGTGACTTAGATCTTGCTTACCACTGGGGGTACCTGTTAAAGGTGGCTCGTGGAATACCAGGAAACAGGAAGTTCTTTGCTCCACCTGTGGTGGGCGTTGGCTCTAGCTCTGGATATAAAAGGACCCCAAAGCCACTTTAGGCTTCACTCTAGGAGTTAAGTCTCTAGCCACTGCTACAGCCTAACACAGAGCATCCCTGAACCACTAAAATCTTCATAGACAAACTGCGTGGCCCTGGAATAAACCCTGGATTCTACATCCGTCTGGCTTCTCCCTTGAACTGGGCTGAGTGGGGTTCCATTAGTGGTGCATCGGCCATCCATTTTTCATCAAGGACCTATAGAGATGCAACTGGCTATCTTTTGTTGAATCCAAGGACCATCGGACATCTCGGTGTTCCCATTTCCATCTGGGACCCCTACCTTTTTGAGTTTAATTGAAAAATAAAATCTAATCAAACAAATAAATATTAATACAAAATATGATAAATCTTCAATGAGCGTATAGAGTACTTTTTGGTGGAGTAGCAATAACTTTTGTATTGCGTGAATGACGATTTGAATAATCGGGGCCTTATGTTAGAACTTGTGTAGCCGGGTAAGCCAAATGGACACTAATTTTCTTCTGTGAGCCTACTTACACTATTATGCTTGCACTAATTTTAAAACATTCGGTTTTTTTTTTAGCTTAGTCTTAGCCTGAAAGCCATTATTATTTATCAAGTTTGGCTTACTAGCCAACAGTGACTTTCCCTTGCTGCTGCTATATGCTTGTGCAGGCCTACTGTGCTACAACTATTGTCGTCTTGGCTTAGCTTGTGGGTCTAAACCTTCAGTGGCAGAGAGGAAAATATTAGTTTATGTCTACGTCAACTAGGACTAAGACAAACTTAAAACCTGGTTCCTGGGATTTATCTTGGGACCGAAATAAGCTAGGAATAGGTCTAACTAGGAAACAGGTTAGAAGAGGACAAGCAGCTAAATTTGTTAGTACACCTGTGCTTCCAACTTTGAATTTGCAGTATCTATTGTGACCCCATCAAGCTAGAAGCAAATTTAAGGTTGCATCCAGCTCACCCTGGCCTGCAGCTTATACCTAACTTAGGTTTGAACACTACATTTATAGGCCTAAACTTAAATGTGCCTGCAAGCCCAATGATATTGTAAATTTATTTCTATCAGTGTCGAGCACTAGTGCTAATTATGTCTACAAACTCGAAATTGCCTACTCCCCTCCATGTCGTCCTGCATTTGCAGCCTTAACTACAACAACAGATAGTTCCTGTTACCTTAACAAGCTCTCCCATTTTCCACATCAATCGCGCCTAAAACGTCTTCCTAGGAGAAAAAGCCCCGTCCACTCGGACTCGTCCACAACAATCGCCTAAACTGGCCCGGAATCCTCCGCTGTGGCGCTGCGTTTTAGGTGACTAAGCTAAAAACCATGCCGAAGAGAGACATGGCGGCCTCTCTTCGGCATGGTTTTAAGCTTAGTCACCTTTGGTTCGTTTAATTTAATATGAAGGAGTGCTTTAAATCTACGATTTACCTGTCGATGGGGATCTGGTTATGTCTCACGTCTCAGTAGCAATTGTGATTTTTATTATTCTTTTGCTGTTTTGCTGCATTAAGCTCCATAATATCACAAGGCAGCGGCACGATAGCCTACTCAATGCAACTGTTTTTTTACAATCAAAACTGTATTAATAAAGCACGTAAATTCTGGACGATAATCCGGCCGTAATACGAGGCTTTCTTTTCTTCTAAACCAGTGTTTAACTTCATCATAACCCTTTACTCGAGTTAACGGAGTTAATAAAAAGGTAGTATTTATTTCGTACTGTGCCACGATACACTTAAGGATGTATACGATCCTGTTTAATGGAAGAGGTTTAATAACCCCACCCCTACCCATTGTGAGTCAGATTGGGAGGGGTCGGGCCTCCACAGGAATATACTGCAGTGGCCTCTAGGCACCTCGCGGGGGGAGGGGTAGGCAAATGTAAAACGTTTTCCTAAAACGTAAGGGGGGGGGGGTGTAAGGATGGGGGAACTGGGGTGAAGCCCTGTAAAAGCTAGCATGTTGGCTTGAAAAGTTGAATAGGAAACGTTTTTTTGCAACTTCGTGGTGCAATTTTCATACGAATTCATTTCACATATTTAAAAATAACATTTTGTTGATACGGTGCCCTCCAGTCGCCACCCCCCCCCCCCCCCCCCCCGCGGCATCGTAGTCGGAGCCCTATAAGGTAGAAAAATCCCAGTGAATCTGACAAGTTTCCTGCAACTTCGAGTTGGCAACCTCGGATGTTATTTTCACCACAAAATTTTCTTTTCCATGGAAGTTTGTCGCGCTCCCAGCCGAAGCCATGGCGAAGTATTTCCATGAAAACTGTTTAATCATTGCCATCATTCAGTCACCTGGAACGCAAAGTTTAATTAAGCGGTGTTTTCTACCTCTTCGTTTTTGTAACATTGCTGTAAAATTGTTGCGTGCGATATAAGTTAAACGTTGCCTCTGATCGTTCGGTTGCTTCTGGGGGTAACTGATGTATTAATATACCAAAACCCAAGGCAACCTGTAGTGCCGTATTATGCGCGCGGCAGTCCTCCCTTATAAAAGCGACAGCGTGCACGCTATCGGCTTTTATTTTATTCTCAATATGTCAGGCGATAACTCGAGGGGGGAGGCAGGGCAGGAGTAGGTCAAGTATGTTTTAGGCACAAAGAAACCATTTATAGCCGGCCTGGCTGGGGGCCGGCAAAATGTTCTTTCTTTGTTGCCAAAACATCTTAACCTGATAATTTAGAATTATCAGCAGACCTCGTCAAATTTGGTGGTGGGCACCGCCTTGACGGGCGCCCCGGGTTGCAAGCAGGTTGTCCCCAACAAGTTGTTGAAAACTTAGCACTTTGTTCAGAACAGATGAACTTCGAAGTTAGGTCATTATCCCTCTTCACTGGTTGGCCCGTTTCCATCGTGAATGTTTAGCTACCATCGTGTTTGGCTTGCTTCTGCTTTGTTCTGAGTGCTTAAGGGGAATTGACTACTGTACAGGTAGCAACAATAGGTCGCAGCCGGTGAAGTCCGTTTACATACACGACCTTTGCGTCAGGTTGTGCGAGTTGGAGGTCGATGGATTCCTTTAAGACGCTGGTGTGAGGATTGCTTCGATCGGAAGGCTTTGTTGGCAGTTGATGTGGAGATTGCCCTGATGTTACCAAGCGTTAATTAGTTTTTGTGTGGTTCCATATGTTAGAATGCGAGTTAGTGAGGTGGAGAAGTTCTCGTCAGTTATTTTTTTTTTTAAAGCTTGACTTTGGAAGGACTCGGGTGGTTGTTCTACGTCTAGTAGTCAGTCATCTCAACTCAATCGAGCGGGGTAAGGAGAGTTGTGGAGGTCTTCGAAAACTTTGAAGAAAACCCTGTGTTGGTTTAAGTCGGGGCCAAATTGGTCCAAGTTGGTTCCTTGGAGCCAAATGGCCGAAGGGATTGGATGAGTGAAGGGCACCGTCGGCTGAAGGGCTTGTTTTATGAAGGATAGAATTTCCGTGTTGAGTTCCAGCCAGGCTGGGAAGAGGCGAAGTCTTGCGCCGACTGGAAGGTAGAAGAGGCGGGAGGCGTCATGGTTTTAATGAGAGGAGCTCCTGCCCCCTGGTGACGAGGAACAGCTGCGGCAAACAGGAGTTGCGGCTTGCTCCTGTTGGTAGCGTTGGCCGGAGCGGGAGCGAGGGGGATTGGGCCGAAGAGGCTGTTGGTTTCTCGGCTGAAAGTAGGAGTTAACTTTCGGACGGTGTTAAGCTGGGAAGAAGAGGCAAAGTCTTGCGCCGGCTGGAAGGCAGGAGAGAAGCTGCGGCGGTCAGGAGTTGCGGCTCGGTCCTGCTGGTTGCGATGGTCTGAGCGGGAGCGAAGGGGATCGGGCCGAAAGGGCTTATGGTTCCTCGGCTGAAAGTAGGAGTTAACTTTCAGACGGATTGGCGGCGCTGTGCGGAGCGGGTAGGGGCCGGGCCACGGCGTCCGAGGGACTAGTGCAGGACCACATCGGGGCAGGGTGACAGGCGAAAGATCAAAAACCCGATGAAAGAGGACCACAGTTGGGACCGGGCTGGAATGGATGGCGTTCCGGCAAGCATGAAGGAAAGCCGCACAGATCATGGACGGAAAGCGGCACAATGCAGTGTAGCCGGTGGTCACCTGGCAAGGGGTTAACCGTCTGCCGGACCAATCTGATTGGTTAGTGGACGACGAAAGACGAGAGGACAGGTGGAGAGAGGAGCTCCCAGATGAGCGGGCTTTCATCTAGTTCAGGACGGCATCATAACTGGAAGGCGAACGTAAGACGTGGAGCGGGGAAAGAGGCTTTCAGCTTAACGGGCTTCCATCTTGGACCAGGACGGCATCTCATAAGGCGGACGGGGCAAGTGGAGCGGGAAAGGAGGTCCCAGCTCGACGGGCTATCTCCCTGGAACAGGGCGGCATCACAACATCGAGGCGGACGAGAGATGTGAAGGCAGGGAAGCGGCAACAACGTCATCAAGACCGGTGCGGCGTTGGGATGGACTGGTGGTCGGAGGTGGACCCGAAGCTCGGCAACGTCATCAAGACCGGTGCGGCGTTGGGATGGACTGGTGGTCGGAGGTGGACCCGAAGCTTGGCAGGCATCGGTGACAACACATGACGTCCCAGAAGATGTCGGAAGACACAGTTGAGAGGTCAGATGTGGGCCCCTCCCCAGGGGCCACGGCAGCAGATGGTCGGACAAAAGACGCTTGAGGCTTGGCCGACATCGGAATCCCACGACGACGCACTGGCGGCGGAGGGCCAGAAAGCGAGCCGGGGAGGCAAAGCAGGGAGCAGGACCGGCACAGGGCGCATCAACGGGCGCCGGGCAGAATGTGGGGGCCGGTAGGGATCGGGATCCCAAGGTGTCGTCCTAGAGGAGAGGCCGTAGGGAAGACAGGTCGGTCGGACGAAAGACGTTTCGGCCTAGAAGTTGCAGAGGTCCAGGTCGATGTCGGGCGGGCCCCTAGTTGGGAGATAGGCGAAGACGCCGACGCAGCGGCGTGGTGGCTGGGATGGGCCGAAGGACAAACCAGGTGTCGGCATCAGATAAACCAATCCACGGTATCATGGCAGTAGTGGGGCCGAAAGAAGATCAGCGAGGACGGGCCAGGAAGCAGAAGCCGGGCGGCCAGCAAGAAACCGCGGGCGAAAGTCTGAAAGACAGCCAACAGAACCGAGCCGCAATGGCGGCTTGAGACAGATGGCGAGGCCATGGTTCCAACCGAAAGGCAGGGGTGAAGCACCAGCCTGGACTAACGGAAGGTGGAGCGATCCCAGGAACAACGAGACCGGGCCCATGATGTTTTCGGACGAAGGAGAAGAACCGGCAGAGATAAGCGGCCGCCTGGCAGGCAGCTTAAGACCAAGAGATGGCAGGCTCACGTAGTCGTCATTCGTTAAGTGCGTAGAGTGAGGAACGCAGGTGTGGCAGATCTTCGTTAAGGTTCAAAACGGCAACTCTCGGGCAAGGTGGGTGAAAGACGAGTTGCTTGGAGCGAGGAACGCTGGCTCGGTAGATCTTCATCATGGTGCGGGATGGAAACACCTGAACAGGGCGGGTGAAAGACAAAACGAGCGTGAGGAGCGAGGGATGCAGGCCTGGCCGACTTTAAGCATGGTGCAGAGCGGCAATTCCTTATGAATTCGGTTGGCCTTCCTTATGAAATCGGCGGACCAAATCCAAAACGGACGAAGAGATGGGAGCTTGCGAGATCTTCAGCATAATATGTGACAGCTACGGCATCAGCGAGGCGGACGAAAGACGGCGAGGGAGCCGGAGGCAGGGGCCGTCGATGGACGATCCAGTTCACAACTGCTTCCACGGCAGGACTGGTGAGTCGTGGAGCTTTATGTAGTGGCGGGAGAGGCTAGAGGCCTGAGCAACAACCCAGACTCGATGGCGACGTCATGGCTATGGGCAGACCGGAGAGAGGCCGAAGAGTTTACCGTGCGGTGCGAGAGCCACGGCGACGGGATCCGGGCGGCAGCGCCTGAGCCAAGAGCCCTCAGGCGTGTCGAAGCGGGGAATGGCTGAAAGACACGAACAGCAGAGGGAATGCAGATGGCCTTTAACTTGACTCTCCACTCAAAGCCACGAATGAGACGAGCAGCAGTGTGAGACAGCAACTGTTGTCTCGATTCCCGCTTGAGACGTTGGGTTAGCCACGGTCGAAACAAGCAGCAAGAGGTGCAAACGGCGTCCGTCTTGGTTCACTCAAACGTGGGTTCTGGCCACGAAAGAGACGAGCAGATGGCTTCCAACTTGACTCTTCACTCAAAGCGTGGGTTTTAAGCCACGAAAGACGAGCAGCAGTGTAGGACAGCAACTGTTTTGATTTCCGCTCGAGGCGTGGGGTTAGCCACGGTCGAGACAAGCAGCAAGAGGTGCAAACGGCGTCCGTCTTGGTTCACCCAAACGTGAGTTCTAGCCACGAGTGAGACGAGCAGCAGTAGGCAGCAACAGGTGGTTCGATTTTCACTTGAGACGTGGGGTCAGCCACAGTCGAGACAAGCAGCAAGAGGTGTAGATGGCTTCCGTCTTGGTTCTTCACTAAAACGTGGGATTTAGCCACGAGTGAGACGAGCAGCAATGGACAGCA
>JAHWFP010128853.1:0-15927 GCA_023313725.1 Lithobius niger | reverse complement strand
TAATATTATTTATTAAAAAATCATTAGCATCGGTAAGCTGCTAGCCGGGCTTTATCTGGCTGGACGCACGAAAAAAGCGGACGTGTACGTGTGTCCGTATACCTCTACTCCTCTTGAACAAATACGCCTACAAAAATGAGAATAGCTCATTGCGCTTCGGATAGGCCTATATTCATTGCTGAAACTTGATTTTTCGACCCTCAAATAAGTGAAAGACTGCTTTGAAAACTCATGACGCCAAAATTCGATCAGGCTAAGTTATTGTTCAGGCAATCAGAAAGAAATTTAGTTGCAAAAAACCCTAAAGGGACGACGTATTTTGCATCATACTACATATAGCTCTTAAATTGGCTTTGCATTAACTGACTGGATGCAATGCACGGAAAAAAGCAGACTTATAGGTTTCAGAAGGCTATATTCGCGTATCTAAAGCACGGAGACTTTCATGTAAACTAAGCGTTTTTAACACGTTTCTCGCTTTTGGTATCTCGAGTTTTCGTTTACTCTCATCTTCGTAAGGCCTTACTACTTCTGCAGAAACCGTGCAAAGAAACAGACAAATCATATGTTTTGAATGATGTAGATGAGGAATGTGATGAACGCCGGCGTGCTGAGAAATTTGATGAGCGAACTGCCAGCAAGGTCGGACTGAGACGGGTCTTGCCTACCCGAGAATGGAATGGACTGGACTGAGGGGCCTCGGGACGCCTAGCCGGGTGAGGAGGGGGAAAGCATCGCAAGCCATCATATTTTAAAAACATATACGTAAATTTGAAACGTTTTCCTGCAGCTTAGAGATGAAATTTCCATAGGAATTCATTTACAGTTTTTTTCAATTTTTTTTTAAACAAATGCCTCCTGTAGTGTGTGTGTGTGGGTAGGTGGGGTACCCGGTGCGGAGCCCTGTAAGCTAGCGTTTGCTAAAGAAATCAGCGTGAATTGGAATGTTTTCCAGCTACTTAGATATGCACTTTTCACACGAATTTATTTCAAATTGAAAAAGAAATGTTTCTTTTAATCAATTGGCTCCTGTAATTGGGGGAAGTCCTGTAAGACAGGGTATTTTAAAGAAATCAACATGAATTTGATACGTTTTCCTGCAACTTAGAGATACAGTTTTATACGAATTAATGTCGAATTATTAAAAGAAAAATAATTTTTTTTAGAAGGGCCTCTTGTAATGGAGGCTTCCCGGGTTCCCCAATCTCACACTGACTGTAAGCAATAATTGCAATTAGTTTGCGTCGAAGTAATCTATACACATCGATGTTAATGGTCTAGAGATCCAAGAAATTACAGCATGGATCGACGCCAATGGAGTGAACGGCGCGAACGATATGGTTAGTGAACTAATAATACGAATTAAATTCCAATTTTGTTACTTTTCTGTAATTGACTCTATGTTCCAGTCATGAGCGTGCTATATAGCAAAAAAGAGCGCATTGGGTTACACCCTTTGCTACGCAAACAAGCTTAAGCCTAGAATGGTATTGTCTAGGCGACTAAGTATTTGTTTGATATATTTCTAGTGTTGCTATATCGATTGTTAAACGAAGGCGGCTCTGTCTCGCTTTTTGTTGGCCGACATACCGTCGGCTATGGCTCCGTATCGGCGGGGGTGGAAACTTTGTTCAAAATTGGCGTCTAAATTAGATTTTATTTGTTTTTAATTCCCTCGTTGTAGTGGGAATCGATGGCAGTTCGTGCAGCGAAGGAAATCTTCCTACTCACGAAATGTTAGGCAAGTACAGAAGAAACGGTGGCTAGCATCACCACGTTGGAGGTGGTTTAAAAAAAAAACAAGCGGCTACAGCGGCCACCTAGTCGCATCCGGTCTTCTGGCAGTTCTGCCACTACCAATAGTGAGGCACTCTTCTCTATCACGCATTGCAACAGCTATCTCTATTATATAATATAAAAACAGTAACCGTCAGAATTGCCCGTTAAAAATGTGTTAGCTTTTAAGCTTATTTTACGTTTCAGGCATAATTGTCAGCGTTTAGGCCTAATTTACAACTTTAATTTCGTAAGTCGCAACTAACGGAGATTTGGATTGTATACAGTAAGCCTATTCATTTTTGCAACACGGTATGCCTCCGCGCCCACAGTTAGTGTTACAACGTAATGCGCAACGTAGCCTATATAGATCAGTGGTAGTAGGGAAGGGACAGGAGAAACGCTGAAGCAGCGACTCGTAGCAACTATTGACTTTGCCATGGTAACGTGATTTTAGACCTAATTTTCATTTTTTAGGCCTAATTTTTTTAACGGCAGTTTTATTTTCGTAAGTAGCAGATATAGGCCTAATGGAGAATTTGGTTTGATCGTAAGCCTATTCATTCATGCAACAATGCGACAAGACTCTTTTAAACGAAGCTAAAATGTTTTTGTTTTTACGGCTGCGTTAACACAAATCTTTAGGATTTCAATTCGACGATGAAATGTTTATTATTTAATTTAGTTACGTCGAAGAAGTCTATTAGCTATAAGGAGGCAATGATGTTTTAATTTGCCATGTTTATTTAACTACCTTTTGACGATGAATCGAACGTTGTAAACAGTGGTTGTCAATTTCTGGTACCGTTGCGAAGTTGAAAAAAGCGACGGACGGACGGACAAAGTCGTTGCAATAGTCTTCTCAGCCGCTACGGGTGTACAGAAGACTAAAAACCGTACCGTTTATTCTAATTCTGGTATCGATAATTTGTATTTAATTCTGAGTTCTCACACAACCTGGGAAACAAAGCCAGAGAATTTTTTAAGTCATTGAGAAACCTGGGAAAGTCAGCTGTGTCAGTCGTGTGTGCCACTTGTCAGTGGTGGGGTTCGAACCGGCAATCTCTTAGTCTGGAGACGAGATGCTAACCACTGTTGTTGAACTTAAGAAGCATTTGTAGAATGTTACAAAGTTAAAGACACAAATATACATTAAAACTCAACGTTTCGTCTCATTTCGGAGCCATTATCAAAAATTGGCAGAATTATTGTATTTCTATCCACCTCCTCCTCCAGGAATTTCTATGTATTTTGCAAAAATACACCAATTCTGGTTTTCCATTCCACCGTGTTGTTCACTACGTAAGCATTGCCTGGCTCAACAGAACTAACCCCCCTCCCCTCTCAAATTTACAATAACTTAGCGCCCCATACATTCAAGGGGTAGCCTAACTGAAATATTACGTAGCTTTCTGCTTACACAGGACATTAGACTTGTAAGCAAAAACCATCCCAAATTGAAACAAGCAGTACAAAAAGCGCTGCGTAATGAATTTAAAGTGCCCAATCACAATAAAAAAAATACTATTTATCAAATTCCTTGACAAATGAAAAGCCACTTAACATAGGATAAAGTGAACAATAACTTATTCAACACCTCCAGTCCCACAAATCCTACTTCAAACTTGAAAGATAGACCCAATTCATTTGTTCAGAACCTTATCAAAACAGGACAAAAACCAGATATTTCCGGAACCAAAATTGTATTCTAAATATCTAGTTAACGTACCCGTCTTAGTGTGGAAGCATTCAATTCATGCCGCCCAGGTGCACAACCACATTCAACCCAACACCAATAGGTTCAAAGATTACATCGAATTATTAAACAGAGATTCAAGTTAACAAATTCTGACACCAGGGGAACCTCAGCAAACCCATACAAATACTTAGTATTCTGCTCATGACTGGCACTACCCACAAGCACACATCGAAGTCCCCTATAGTTATAAATTTTTTAATTTTTTTTTTACGGTCCTGTTCGTTTTTAACACGTCCAACAAGTTCTCCTTTGTTAAGATGGATATTTTACTTGCTACGCTTGATAATGGCTCTGAGTTGTGCCGAAACGTCCAGTTTCATGTAGATTTGTACGCTTTCCGGATTTTACTTTGTAACATGCTAACCACTGAGCTGTCCTTGCATACTTTGTTCAGGGTCCCTGGCGTTCACAAAGCTCGTGGTGCGTCTTACGTGATGCGTGAGCAACATGCGGTACGATGCCGATTGGATGGCTTCTGCAAAAGAGGGTTAATGTGGAATACAGAAAAACGAATTTCATATAAAAGCCAATCGAGTTGAAGCTTCCGTATAAGTTACCCAAAGGCTTGCAATCTCACCAATTCGAAAAGAAAAGAAAAACAGTTAAGTACAATTTCGCTGTGAAATTGGTGGGGGTGTCCCTCTGACTCGGAAATGTGGGGATGATATTAACTCCGAGCTATCTTTTGCTCGTGGGAAAGACGCCTCTTGTCCCAAAGCACAAAGCTTGCGTAGGAAACCCAACAACTAAGATCTTACACGCAAAGCAGTTTTATGGAAAGCATTTGTAGTTTTTATGGCTTTTTAATGTTAGGATTTGAATATTTGCAACACATAAAAACTTCTGACGTCACGAAAAAGAAATTTAAGAATAAGTCACGAAAAATAAAGCCACGAAATAGCCATAAAAGCCACAAAAACCAAAAATACACAAAACAAGAAAAAAAGTTTAATTCGCGGGAATTTTTCTTTTCCAAACGCGACGTCACCAATGTTACCAGACGTAGCATAATTCTGCTACAGTAGCATTTTTCAGCTTAAAAACTAAGGTGTAGCATAATTGGTAGCATTTTCAATTGTGTAGCATTTTTGTGGTATTTGTAGTCAAATTAGTAGCATTTTTCGGCCACCAAGGACATTTTCCGCCCTGGCGAAAGTCAACACAAGACATTATGAGCGAGAGAGGCTCGAGTTAGTACGAATTAGATCTTAGTATCAGTTGACATTGCCCATTGCATGCCTCTTGTTGAATCATGCAATACCTTCGTAAAGCACCGAACAGAGCGAACAGAACGCACCACTGTTACAGACAGTTTGGCTCCAAACTTGACGTCGCGCGTGCGCAGTGGTGTTGCGTCAGCCGTTCAGTACCTTCCTAAACTACAGTACAGCTCAACAAGCGCAGCAGATTATCCGCTACGTCATGTCTTCACCGCGACCTGACCTGGCTAACGGATGTGACCAGGATTGGCTAATAGATGTGACCAGGCGAGAGCAATGCAAATTGCGAACCATCTCAGGGAGGTGGTTTGCTGGGGTGGAGGTTTGAGCATGCGTGACGTAACAGTTTTGACGAAACAGATTCATCGCTGATGATGTTGACGTTAATCAAGCCGCATCAACACGGATATTAGCTGCAGGGAATGAGCCAAACTGTCACCAACAGTGGTGTGTTTGGTTAGCTCTGTTTGGTCGTTTAGGAAGGTACTAACACATTCGTAATGGATGTAATCAGGCGCGAGCAATGCCAAATTACAAACCATCTCGGGTAGGTGGTTGCGGGTGGTTGTCAGTGGTGGAGCTTTTGAGCATGCGTGAGGTACTTGAAACAGATTCGTTGCTGACAATGGTTGACGTAAGCAAGCCACATCAACACGGCTATAGTAGGGAATGAGCTGAACTGTCACCAACAGTGGTGCGTTTGGTTCGTTCTGTTCGGTGCTTTACGAAGGTACTGAATTTCTCGTAAGCATCCCAGTGTCAAACGCAGTCTGTGAGCGTATATTTTCTCAAGTTTCTTTGATCAAAACGAAAACAAGAAACCGTTTTAAGACAAAAGGGGTGGCGAGTATTCTTTTTCCCAAGGAAGAATTTAATAAAAAAAAATTAATACATTTATCCCTTCAACTAAGATGTTGTCCAAGTTTTACAGTTTGTTGTACGATGACGCAGAGCACGTGTATGTTGATGTAGAAGATTTGTGAAATTAATATCATTGCGAATCCTTCTCTTTTAAACGATGCTTTTTAACCGTCTCATTTGTCTGCCTTTTATTTTTTTTGGCCGATCGTACACCTCTCGTGTCCAACACGTTTGGCGATGCCATCGCGGGCCTTAAAGAGTCCCTGGCAGGTCTAACCTTGGTGGTAAGGCATTCGTGTCCCAATACCTAATCCCCTCACCTTCCCATGGCCAATCATGTGTAAGTAAGTTTTTTTATTTTACAGTCACTATCATTATAATATTCAGCAGTCTCTTTTCTCTGTTCGCTAGCTATGTCTTGTTTGTAGCAATATTTGCTCCTAGAAAACATTTCAAAATGCCTAAGGTTGATAGATCGTTGTAGCATTATTGTAGCATTTTGTCCTTGGTTGGTAGCATAATGTAGCATAATTTTGAAGAGGCGGTAGCATTATTAATCACTTTTTTTACCTGGTAACACTGGACGTCACCTAAATTTAAAATAGTTGGTGACGTTGACAGGTTTGGCAAGGAAATGAAACTTTCCTTCGTGATTATTTCTGCCTATGACCGCAGATGAAATAGGCATATGAACGTGCATAATTTTTTTTAAGGTCTTGTAAATTCCGATGAGTTATCTAAAGCTGAAAAATACCATTTGCAGGTTTGTCAGGCGCAAAATAAGTTTAAAACTTTGGGTTAATTTAACGACCGATCGTGGGATCTACACGAAATTGCTTACTTCTCGATTGCACCAGTCTAATCTTCCAACATTAGCAGAGCAATCAATCGGCAATAAATATGCAATTATTTTTGCAGTTCCTTTTCCGTTATCTTGTGAATAACCAGACCGTTTTCTGGCTACAATCCATGATTACTTTGTAGTGTGTCGACTATTAGCACATCGTTACTACAATTTTATTACTTCAAGTCGAGTTGTTCCGGGTCGAAGGGGGTGTGGTCAACAGTTGTTGCATTGTTAACGTGTTTTTTGGTTGAAGTAATAAATTCCACCGTCGATGCCATTACGAATATTAAAAAAAAAATGAATTAGGGCCAACAATAGGGGGGTAGGATTCCAGCCAGAAACTACAATAACGTGATTTATAGTTACTGTGCATACGGACATCCAGTTTGAGGAAGTTTCTTATTCCGTAAGGAATATCACACGTGCCTGAATCAACCTGAATATGATTAAATCGAAAAAATTACCGTTAGAACTGCCGGGTTCCAAAGGGGCGTTCATTGTACAAGGAAGGTGTAACGTTACACCCATTAATGGATCGGAAATCGCCTGCTATCCGTAAATGGGTGGAATGTTAAATCGTGTATTGCGTATAAGACCCCCACCGTTCACTCGATCTACCATACAGTTGCTATACAAGGGGGGGGGGGGGTTGCTATACAAGGCTCAATAAGTACTACGCTTCCGTCAGTTTTATGTTTAGATGTGTGACTGGAGTTAATGATGTCCCAGCCGAAGACATGGCGCCAAAACGCGAAACGGACGATTTTGCTACGTAATTCCAAGCGAAAATCTTTTACATGCCGCAGTCGACATGAGCACTAGGCACCTTATAGGGTCCTTCTTTTTCCGTAAACGGCGAGGGTGGCTTTTGGGGAAAAGGGGGGCCCTGTGATGCATCGTGTTCGTGCCCATTGTGGCATGTAAACGACTCTAAGCATTTAGGATGGGAATTACCTAATAAAAGCGTCTCCATCGCCTTCCGACGCCAAGGCGAGCACGGTTATCCTCCAAACATGCAACATGGATACGGAAGAATGTTTAGGACGTATTGAGACTTGTAAAGTTTACAATGTGTATAAAGCCTACAATGTATTTTCTGGTATTTTTCAGTTCTTTTCTGTATTGTTTGTTTTGGAGTGCGTCACTTCAGTTTGTATTAGGAAGTATAAAGCATACGTTCTAGTTTGTCTAGCACTTGCTGTTTTGAAACAGGTCCTCACCACAACAAATGTTAACACAATATTAACGCATATGTTAACCGAAAATATCAAAACTCGAGCACGTTCTGTAGATAGCTGTATTTATTTAATTAATTGGTACAAATTGACTAGTTGACGTTACGTCATTTCAGTCAGTTAGTTTACGGTCCTTTAAATTGGACGAAGTGCCGTTCACAAATTGACTTCATAAAACGCGTTCGACGAATCAACTTCCAAGATATTTCAAAATGATAGTTCGTGGACTTGCGTCATGGATTCTTGGAAATCGATTTGCCGGTAACTCATCATCCTTGCAACAGATGTCATGGTTCCACCATTTTCCACAAGAAATATGCTACAAATCTTTTGACTAAACTAAAAAATAAGCTATTCCGAACTACTAATCTGGGAGTGAGGTTGGCGCTAATGGCCTAGTTGCCGGCGCGCCATTAAGCCCGACCATCTCCCCCCACCCCCACCCCACCCAGCGGTACGAGAGCAGTCTTACGGTGATTAAAATAATTCATTACAATTTATGTTTTAATTCTAATTTTCATCTTTCATCATCAATTTATGTTCTAATTCTGATTCCATAATACGTTTCGCCTTGTTCATCTTTAAAAATCAAAAGACCAGACACGTAATGGTTGAATTACAGTGCACAATAAAGAGTTCAAAGACACTAGCAATTAAAGTGAAGTAATAGGCCAGTTGCATTGACGAGTTAATTTATGTCATTTTAATTGTAATGTTTTTTTTATATTTTTTTCTTCTTCTTTGTGCACTGTAATTCAGTTATTAAGTCGGCTCTTGCCTTTTTTAAATTATGAAGCCAGAAAAAAAATTGTTAATGTTATTTGTAGATATCCTTTTCGCGTAGTCAGAAGACATTTTGACTATTTTGAACTCCCCCCCCCCCCTTGCAACTTTCGCTTTTTTTCAATTTTTGTGCTTTGGCATGATCTAAAAGTTGAGTATATATCCCTAGAGATCGAGAATGATGGGGCAAGGTGGCCTGATGGTTAGCATGACCGTCTCATGGGCCATCGGTCCCGGGCTCGAATCCGGCCTCCTCAGCCACTTTCGGGAAGAGAAGGGCCCTGTGACGTCTCGTGCTCATGTCGATTGTGACATGTAAAAGATCCAAGGGACTTCCGATGGGATTTACCTAGCAAAATTGTCCCTCTCTTTTTGCGCTATGGCGAACGCTGGGTGCGCGTCAAACAACAAGAGAATTCGAGAATATCTACATGTTAATACGGTAAGTGAGTACTAGCGATAGCAAACTCTGCTGGCTGTTCATGTCCATTTTGGCTTGTAAAAAATTCTAGGAATTGCCGACTGGAATTACCTAACAAAACTATCCCACGTGCCTGCTGTCGCAAGTATAAAACATTATGCGTAAAAATAACCGTATTCCAAAATTTTCATTTTTACAACCAGTGTAAAATAAGGCTTTAAAGTTAACACGTAGCATACTAACTCAAAATCAGCACAATAAGTGAAAAAAAAATTTCGAGATATTTCCTTTTTTTTTCGAAAAGGGGGGATGGTAAAAAAAGTTGTTAGGAATTAACGAATTTCAAGGAGCAAACGTGTTTTTTTTTTAACAAATGCGAATCAGAGTTGTCTTTTACTACGCATTTTTGATTTTACATCTCAATTTTGCTAAAAATTGTCGTTTTCTGGTGAAATCGAACTACTAACGACTACCTGATGTAATTGGGCGCTTTCAGGGTGCTTAAACGACGCAGAAAAAGAAAGTCATGCATATCATGTGCCTATCATATTTTATTGGGAGGTCAGTTCACAACACAAACATCTAAAATTAATTTGGGTGAATTTGGATTTAACTTTAAGGGGGAAAAAACCAGTGAAGAAACGGTCGCGATATCAATTTTAGTGACAAGTGTAGAACGCAGATGCACAAACAACACTTTCACTGGGGAATCCGCTTTTGGAGGTATTCGTGCAGCTAGCTGCAAGGGGCACTGGATATAAATGGAACTGAAAACATTGGCGGATTTCTTAGACCTGAAAAAAGTTTTGTCCAATCTCTTGCGCTGAGAAACATATAAGGCTATAAATTGCAAAAGAAAAGATTCTACTTGCTAAAAATTGTGCGGATGCCAACAAATTATAAAACAAAAAAAAACTCGCATTTATAGGCTTTTCGCCGTTTGGCTTTTGTGAGACGATGTTTTACTTCCGCAAAGGACTTTGGTCTTTGTGAGGCCACTTTTGGAATAAGCAAGACCGACCGGCCTGGTCGCTATATCTCCTGCAAGATATTGACCTCCTGGAACCGGTCCAACGCATTTTCACACGTAGCCTGTTGGATGTTCGGGTTTTCGGAATCTTTTCCCGGGAGATCGTTCGCGGAGGGCAGGTTTAGAGCCACTTGTTCTTCGGATGCTGAAATCACACTTAATACTCACACATAACATTTTTCACGGAATTTTTTCTGTGGATTTCCCTCTTTTTGAATGTAGACGAATTGTTTTTGCGATGCGGATGAAAGCACCTTGGAACTCGCTTCCTGATGCTGCCGTTGGTGCAGTTTCAGTGGGAAGCCTTAAATGACAAAGTCCCTCTTAAACAGTTATTGAAACAACAATCTTAATTCTGAATTGTGTTGGAACGGTGTTGTCTTATTGCCCTTCCTTATAGTCCACAGCATCTTTTCATGATGGTTGAAGTATTTTTAATATAATTATTATTATTAAGAAATGTCATAGCATTGGCTTGACAAACGACGCTAATGTTTTTGCCTCCTTTTTGTCCAATGCCCCTTCGCCCGGTCTTCGTATATCTCCAGTACCCCTTCGCTCGGTTTTCCCCAGGAGTATTTGAAACAACGTCGAGTATTTGAATCCTGCACCAACCAACCCCCTCTTTTTTCCAAATGGACGCGTCCAAGTAGGTTTTCTTTCTCCATTTCTTCCCGATCTGGGTCTCTTGAAACGGCTTCCATCACGTGATCGTTTCCGAGAGAGTAGTCTCGAAAGGGTGTTTGATATGGCATTCGTTGGTGCGCCTCCTTCTGGCCAGACTGCTGCATTTCCGTTCTGGAACTGGACAAAAGCGTGCAGCCGCCATTTGAGGTGGGAACGCTGCGCGTTGAACGGGATGATGCAATCGCGCGCGCACTCCATTTGTTTTCCGGTTGAGTGCCTGGGCCAGCCACACCTTCACCGCAGGCGCGCCCCCCAAAATCCACCGGCTAAACAAGTCGTCAGACGCCTACCAAGGACTCTTTCGTGACGTCACGAACTGACAGCCTGAATACTTTAAGGCTAGTTGAGCCGATTTCGAGGTTGTGTGTGTTTGTCTGTTTGGGACACAATCACGTGCGCAGTTTTGTTTTGATTTAGTTCAAATTTACTGAAAGGGAACTTTGGTGGAAGGTGAAATTCGTACCGCAATACTGTATGGTACAGCTGGTAGGTGTCATGATTTGGGCTAATCATGCACATCGAGTTAAAAGCTTGAAATTTGATACACAAGTCACTCTTAACAATACAAATAGAAATAGTTTTCCTCTGAGGCTACCACTGTGGCCCCACGCCCCCCTTCCATGGGGCTGGTGACCAACAAATGCTTGCTAATCGTGCTAATATCAAAAATTATGGCACCCAAGTCATTATTAGTTAGCAGAACACATCGAATCAACCACGGAACCCCCACGAAACACCCCCTCCCAGTCCTCAGATCGAGCTAAAAGGATGAAATTTGATACGCAAGTTACTATTAGGAGTTCAAACCGAACTAGCTATAGAGTCCCCTTTCAGATGTCCCTCAAGGCCCACTCCCTCATCTCAGCTTTCCTCTAAGGCATGACTAACCACGATCGAGCTAAAATCATAAAAATTGGTACGTAAGTTACTCTTAGCAGTGCAAATGGAACTAGCTATAAAGCCTCCTCCAGATATATGTCCCCAAGGCCCCCAAACGCCCCCCTGTGTCCCCTCCCTCAGGCTTGACCAACAAATTCTTGCAGATCAAGAATTTCGTTTTCCAGCTTTGAAGATCCTTTTGGCCAATATTTATTTCTGGTGAGTTTGTCAATACAAATTTCACACATACAAGCTGTCGACGCGCCATTAAGCCTCAAGCCCCCCCCCCTTGTTGTCAATATTTAAATCGGCATCAGAATTGTTATTTCTTTCGGTATTTCATTTTGCACTTATTTGTATATACAATTTATTTAATACAAATACAGGATATTTTTAGTTGTATAAATGACAGCATAATTCCCAGAGCTGTCGTCTACACTTATAACGTCATTTGCACGTGTAAACTAGAGTTGATGGAATTCCCTGCCGGCCATCGTTGGCACCTTGTCAATGCTATTCGCAGTGAGTCCTCTCTCCTCTTGTTTTCGTCGAAGCAAGGTCTTTGGTTGGTTCTCACCAAGCGCAATTTGACGATTGTGTGATAGATACGTTAGCCCTTCTGTCTGATTGTCACGTTTCTAATAGCGCTTTCTGAGTTTCATCTGGATATTACAAACAAAAGCGTCAAGTGTACCGTAAAAAAAAAAAGGGTTATATGATTGAAGTTTCACTTTACTTGTTAAAATGTACACGGACAAATATTGATGATTTTTAATTGAAATACCCAATTGTGTAATTGAGAAAATTGCATCTGTTCAAGTGCGGTTGTACTTTTTACCAGTTAATTATTGGTAAACAACAACAGCACTTGACAGATGCAATTTTTTCGATTGTACATGTGCTTATTTGACGTGGGAATCACATAACCCTTTTTTTTTGCGGCACACTTGACGTTTTTGTTAAATTGTTTGTAATCCGTGCACCTATTTTACTGCTATGGCGTCGCGGTACAAAGGTTTTAAGTCCTCGACAATTGAATTATTGATGTGATGTTTGTTGCCTTACTTGGCGCTGGTGATGTGGCAGTAATTTATTTTTTTTTCCGTTCCGAACCTGACTCGAAATTCGAAATCGACTCGAAACTCTATACTCTAACCAAACTTGATTCAAAACTCGGAAGTCGACTCGACGTGAAAAAGTTGAGCTCGTACACCTCTCACTTGTTTGTAGCTTTTGAGCTGTTTACTGTAATGTTGACCAAAATTAGACTAGATTTATAAACGTTAGGGCGCAAATAATGAAAGTGTTGACGTGCCCTTCTTTTCACATACTTTCCTATGACTAAAGCTAGCCTCAACATTGGAAGTTCGCAAGACCATTGGCTCAGTGTTGGCGTTTATTCCAAACACACTTTTTGATCAATGGTACAATTAAGTAGCAATATTGTGTTGCATTTTAATATTCTCAATATTTAACGAATCCTATCCACGAAGGTGACTCGTCTAAAAGTTACTAACGTACCTAAATGGAATCGTGCCTAATTTAAAATACTAAAAGTTCTAGCCTTTTCTCTTCAAAATACTTCGTGTCACTTGCAGTCATTAATTTTTAACGAAAAAGGGACACTTTGTAGGCTTAACTTGCTTCCAAGTAAATCTTCAAACATTCATCTTGGCGCCGTCTTGCCAAGTATACTTGCCGAATGCATTTTTCCTTTGTATTTTATGCACGTTGCTGGCTGCCAAGTGTCCCCCTGTTAGCAGGCGGGTTGGCTTCCCCGCCTAGCATCCGTGCGTTGCTCGCAGCTCGACAAGTGCAAGAAGCTCTCAAATGCCATTCTACACTGGCGCTCGATACCAATCAATATCTCATTGGCACCGATTGAACTGAGCCCCTAACCTCCCCCCCCCCCCCTCCTAACTCCCTACCACCGCCATCCAACCTTTCCTCTTGTGGAGAGCTGGCTGGTAGTTGAAGTTACTCCAAAAAGCATGTTGAAAAAAATATATATGTTTAGGAGAGGTTAAAGAGGCTGTGTACCACTTTAGCCGCCACACGAATTATGCACTAGTGGTGCATACAGTAGTAGTACACAAGCTGGCTACATACTGTGTACTGTACCAGAGACGATTATTGTGCGAGGTATAGCAATTAAGCCATTACTGCCTTTTTCTGGAATTACAGTCATATGTAAATGAATTAGATATCTCTTAACTCATTTAAAGATATACAGGGTAATCTATGAGATTTCCGTCCTTTCCTGATTCTGAGGGGTGCTAACTAAAAAAGTTGGACTTAGAAAATTGTGGGTTATCAAAGTCCAACTTTTCTAGTTAGCACCCCCCAGAATCAGGAAAGGACGGAAATCTTCCAGTTTTATTAGCTTTTGATTTCTGTCGTCTCCTGGTTCTGAGGGGTGCTAACTAGAAAAGTTGGACTTAGAAAATGTTGGGTCGTCAGTTTTTTGTGGACTACCCTGTATATAATGTTTTGCATGTTAAAAAAAAACATTTGCAGCTTAAATTAAAGTTATCATTAAATGAATTAGAGGTATCTACAATTGAATTATGTCGTGATGTACATGATACGTGTTTATTGATATCTGTAATTGAATTAGATATATGCAATTAAATTAAATGTTTGTATAATTAATATACAGAAATCTTTAATTCCATTGCAGGTATCTTTAATTTAATTACAGATATATTTAATGTTGCAGTGTTGTAGGATTTACTTTTACACAACGCACAAGGGACATTTTAGTAAATCCAACTAAATGATGCAATATTAGACATATCTACAATTGAATTAAATCTCTAATTAATTTAAAGATATATGCAGTTAAGGAATAAGAGGAGGAATGATGGCTTGTCATATGAGATGATTCATATTGAAGTGCCGGTAGTTCAATGAAGTATTCGTGAGGATAGCTCAGAGTGCCCCCCCCCCCCCCCCGTTACTGGTCATGCTGGCGGAGCGGCGCTAAAGCACTTATTTTCGACAGGATCAGGCTCGTGCAGTATTTTTTATTTGTTATTGATTTGTTATGTATTCGTTATACGGTCTTGCATCAACAATTCTCCATTTGTTCTCTAGCATTTCTTCTCTACTGCTTATTTCTCTACTATTTTCTTTTTCTGTATTCCATAGAAACATTTGTACCCTTATGTTTTTCACCCTTTACTTGTGTGCCCTTTATTTATTCTTTCACTTATATTTTGGTTTGTAATTTTTATCTGAGTTGTTACTGTTTAAAAATCTTACACAAAAATGAGTCGCCCACACTTTTTGTTCTAGCGTATAGGCCGGTAAATAGGCGTTATATTCAGCGTCTTAAAAACTAGTCTAAATTGGCCAGTCACTGTCACATAAAAAAAAACTTAGTGATAATTTGAGTTTGCAGTTATCACGATACTTCATCTTGCTCTATATTTACCACGCTGACTTTATCCCCTCCTAAACTAATTCGACTCTTCCAGTATTGGTCACTACCGCGATTGGGGGGGGGGGGGGGGGGGAAGGGTTAGTGAAGGCTGAAATTTCAGAGGGAATTTCGAGTTTCTCTGAAAATGAAGGCTTTTTGAAAGCAACAAACACGTGTATAAAAAGAAGTGAATTATACCAGAGTGGTAATCACTTCTTTTTACCCGCGTGTTTGTTGCAGTTATCCATGTCACCCGTTATTCCGATGGAGACCCATTTTTCCGACTCAGAAATTTCGTTTAAGGGATCGGAGGGCGGGCTGTCATCCCCTTCTAATATTTTCGGCACTGCAGCAGCGTGCAGAAACGTACATACATTTTTATACTTCCCTATGTGTCGCAGCGCAGTATTAAGTCTCAAGATGGCGCTATACCTTTAAAAGTCTTATGGAAATCTGTCTCACTCTACTGCATTGATGTGTAGTACGACACGATAGACTGACTTTAAGTTGTGCCATCAACTCTTGATCCTCTAAAAGGGTTTGTCGTAATTCTGGTTGCATTTTTTTCGTGTTACCTTTCGTATTTTTTGTGTTTCGTGCTTCACGAATTGTAAAAGTTAAAGACGGAAAGCAAAAGCTGAACAACGGTTAAATCAATACAGATGCAACAAATAGGTCGTTGCATCTGTATTTATTTTACAAATTGTAAAATGCAGAAAAAAAAAAGGATTACTTGTAACGCCGTTGTACATTGCGTTTGCTTGTATTTCCAGCTTTAATGCCTCAGAAAGCTCGGCTTTGCAGCCCCGGAGTGTACACTGCATACACTGCAGCTATTTTTAGATATTTCGTAGAAGACTTCCGCGAGCTTTATTCTAAAACTGAGAGATGGTTATTTCATGCCGGCGTCGTTATTATACCGTTATTTCGCCCAGGTGCCCGACAAGCATGGAAATTGTGAACTCTGTATGATTTATCACTGGTAAATCACTATTTCTCTCAGTC